>CM040123.1:219451653-219756193 GCA_022559845.1 Amorphophallus konjac | reverse complement strand
GAGATGGTCAGGAAAGCGCAACTATTGGAAGACGCTATGGATATGATGGAGTGAATCAAAGGAAAAATTGCCAAGAAGGAGTTAGAAGACGGACACAAGAATGGAGAACCCGTGAATGGAAAAAAGAGGCCAAATGGCGGTAATGGTTCTCGGAAGGACCAGAAACTCCAGAATGAAGACCAACAAGTTGTTCTGACCAAGGAAAAATGTGAACATTGCAATAAGGGAGGGCACCAACCGAAAGAGTGTTGGTATAAACTCGGGAAGTGCATTCGTTGCAGAAGTGAAGATCATAGAATCGCCCGTTGTCCACTTTTAAAGGAACAAGCGCCACGAGAACATCAACAAGGTGGACCTAAGCGACAGGGTAGGCTAGAAGCATTGGAAGGTAACTCAAAAAATATACTCTATTATAAATTGCATGATTGGATATGGTGATCTTAGTACTTAGCATGCTATGAGGATGAATCTAGCTATAATAGATATTTTGGAATATGGTGATTTTACCCCACTAATATGGAAAAGAAATTATGTGAATTTGGGGACCAAATTCTTTGAAGTGGGGGAGGGTGTAGCATCCCGAAAATTTAAATAGAAAATAAATAATAATGACTATATAAATATTAGTCATATAACAGTTATGGAGAATATATAAAATTTTGATATAAGAAAAATGAAAATATTAAAAGTCAATAATGGGCCTTGATATTAACTAATGGGCTTTAATACCAAATTTGTGGACTTCAAATGCCTATAAATATATCCTAAAAATATATAAACTTAATTAAGGTTAAAAACCTAATCAGTTAATGGGCTTTTTAGCAAAGGGTCTCGTATGGGAAGAAAATGGGTCTTGCAAGCTTTATACTGAATATATTGGTAAGGGGATATATATGTATATATAAATATATTAACCAGAGGGTTTTACATAAAGGCCACAAACCCTTCCACGTTCGAAGCATGCATGGAGAGGTTAGGGTTTAAATTGAACAAGGAAGGTGGCTGGTGATGTGGAAAGGGTGAGATCGATCAAGGAAATTAAACCCCATTTGGATTGTACGAAGGGAAGTTTAATTCCCACTAGGATTCATGCACACATAGGAGAACTTCACCTATAAATACCAACCCGTTCAATCAAGCCCGGACTATTGTTGCCTGGGCGATCGACGGGAGTTCCTGCTGTTGTGTCGACCTTTATCCGTCCAAGGAGGATCATCGTCCTCTTCTTCCCTCTTCGACCTGTGCGTGGGTGGCTGTTGCCATTGTAAACGTACTACTGCTGTGGTTGCTACAGAAGAAGCAAGGCTTCTTCTTTCTTCCTCCTGTTGCGTCTTCTGTTACCGCTCACGTCTTCGTCCTAAAGGTGGGCAATCTCCCAAGCAAAACTCTAACTAATTATCCCGGTAGATCAATAGAGCATGTAAATTATCTTCCATGAATATTCCTGCTTGTATATAGCATGTATAAATGTGGTTTTTGAACGATCTAGAATCGTTACTGCATGAAAGGAATTAGCGATCACTACAGTGGCTGCTATTTTCAAGAATCTGCGCCCATCCAAACGGACGCTAAATAATCAGCAATAGTAAGACTGCCGATAATTCTTTTAGATAATTAATAATTACAGCACGTTTAAAATTTAATAATTATGGAACCATGTATCTAAAAATCATGATATGCATATTTCTGGAATCCCTGCTATTTTTTCTTCATTGTCATGTCTTTAGTTTTCAAAAATTCTATTAAGATTGAAAGTAGCACTATTCATTCCCTAATGAACAGTTCCTTGAGTCTACAATCGCTTCCATGTGGTGCGTTGTAGTATAAAACGTTAAAAGAAATAGCGACTAGACCATAGTCGCTATTCATGAAACATGCGCCCGTGTAAGCAGGCACCTTTTTATGCGAAAAGAAACACTTAAACAATCAGCAACCATGATGTTGTCGCTATTTACAGAACCTACACAAGTTTGAACAGACGCTAAAACCTGTTAAATTAATAAATACATGAAATCGTGAGAATTATGAATGGACGGCCATCACATGGACGTCAATTGAAGATAAGGCGCCTTCCTGGAAGGTCGCCCATTAATTGCGTTAATGAATTGGAAACTGTTAAACATTGATTTAGCGCCTCTTTAAAGGGACGCTAATTCCTATAATATTAATTTGGAAATTATATATATATGGATCTAGCGACTTGACGGTAGATGCTATTTCTTGATGTAGCGACTTTCTGAATGGACGCAGATTCCCTGTCTCACTATTTTTATCGGGTTTTTGGCCCATATCGCGGGTCTTTTTGGCACTCTTATCCCAATCCGTGGATAGAGTCCCTGTTTCACGTTGTTTTACACTTACACACTAACTCTTGGTGATGATTGGACCCTCCATGAGATATTCCTTCCTTCGGACTAGTGCTTTCTTCATTGAGACCTCCGTAAGTCTACGCTAGCCTTAGATTCCCTCAAGACAGTCGAGTTGGTTGTACCTTAAAAACCCTAGAACCCTTGCTTGTCACGTCACTCTGAAGAAACATGATGCTCTATCCCTCATAGAGCGTTGTTTCTGGCCTCTATGAGAAGTATGTCTCTGTTTGTATTTAGCGACCAGGTTATGGACGCCAAAAGGAATTGGCGGCCAGGTCAGTGGGCGCTAATTACTGAATTAGTGGCCGTGATATGGACGCAAATTCTTTGTGCATGTATTGTTCATAGGAATGGGCGACCACTACCGTGGAGGCTATTTCTGTAATCAGTGGCGACCTGAGTGGACGCCAATTACCCAGATTTCCATATTATCGTGGTTTTCATGCGATTCATCGATATGTCATCCTTACTCTAAAGTTCTGTCCGTGAACTCTATGCTTAATGCAATCTACCCTAATGTTCCTACATGCTTGATCCTTGGAACTCTTTGGCCATTAATTGAAGTGGAATTGGTCTAGAACATAAAAGGGGCTATGGGTCCAATTAATTGACACTCAATGCTAGAAAAGAAAAGTGGCGGGGTCCTGATCTGATCCCATGGGGGAGGCCAAGTCCAAACGTGTGCCGGTATCATGATTGATCGGGTGTGGCATTGCACCAACCAAAAGCAAGATTGATCTATGACCTTCCACAAGTGATTGTCACTATTCGAATGTTTGACCTCCTATATAAATGTGGCCAATCCTATGAAGTGATAGTTATGTGATATACTCTAGTACCTTATTGAAATGCTTGTTATTGTCTCCTCATGAACGCTCTTGAATACCCAATGGAAGTGCTTGTTATCTCATCATAAATGTCCTTGAAATTATCTATCGTCATGTCTACTTTCCTTTATAGTTCTTGAAATTATCTCTGATTCATTTATCTATCTCGTGCCATTATAGTTCTTGATTATCGTATAGTTTTACATGACCTGCATGTTCATGTTAAATTGTTAATTACTTTAATCTAGCTTGGAGCTTGAGATATAAGACCTACTGAGCGTTCGCTCACCTAGTGTTTTCTCAAGTTTTTCAGATAATGACCTTAGTGACGACGAGAACGAGCAAGATGGGCATGGGCAAGAGTGAAGAGAGCTCCTACAAACTTAGACACGCCTTGTGTCCTTAAGTCTTGTGTCCTATGTTAAGTTAGTTAGTCAAGAGTCTATTGTAATCTTTCATTATCGAGTCTAGCCTAAATAATGGAGTGCCTATTGTAATTTTATTTTATCAATACTATTAGTTGGAGTCAAAAATTGTAATATAAATTATATTTTGGTTCAATTATATTTTGTCTTATGGCTATGGTCTGATTGACATGACTGTTTAACTGCCACGTTCTGAGCAAACGACACGTTTCGCTGCTATCGGTTGGGGGCGTGACAGAAGGTGGTATTAGAGCTTAGGCTTTCTAAATCCCTAGGTCATTAAGTCTTAGTTATAGATTGAGTTGTCCTTGTCGATTACCCTATAGGAGTCCCATGAGAATTGGGTACAGCCATGGGCTAACCAATAAAAATACATGTCAAGATGTGAATAATCATTACTTTAAAATTTATTTTGTAGGCTAAGATGGCATTGGAGCGTGGTATTAGACACGCCTTACGTCTTAAAGTCTTGGGCCTTATGTTAAGTTAGTTAGTCAAGAGTCTATTGTAATCTTTCATTATCGAGTCTAGCCTTAATGATGGAGAGTCTATTGTAATTTTATTTTATCGAGTCTATTAGTTGGAGTCTATTGTAATTTACTGCCTAATCTTTATCTGACCCTCTTTAAGTACAGATTCCTGCATATGCTAAGCATGTCAAATGATAGAGAGGAAGAAGGCTTAAATGAATCAATGGCAGCATAGAATAAAGAGAAAGTAGCAAGGCAGGTTGAGTCAATGATAGTGGCAGATCAAGCTCCTTAATCTTATAGGTGCAAAGATTCCTTGGCTGCATAGAAATCGAGGCAACTGATTGCACGAAAATCAAGGTAGGTGATGAAAAGCTAAAAATTGTTGGCTGCACAGAAATCAAGGTAGGTGATGCAAAAAGAAAGAAATTAAGAAGAGAAAGCCAAGTGGAGTTCACCCTCTTGCTCAAACAAATGAAAAATGAAGAAATCAATTGAGTAAGGGTGACAAATAGCTATTATGGGTGATAAATAGAAGATAAGGGTGACAAATAGATAGATAAGGGTGACAAATAGGTGTTACCCGTGACAAATGGCCTGTAAGGCAGTTTCAGCAATGGCTACGTCGACTCAGTCCTCTCAGGGCATCGACGCAATGGGGTTTCTAGAAGCCGATGTAAACGGGCTTCTCAAAGGATGCGTCGACGCACCTTCAGTCCTGCGTCGACGCCATGAATCTCAACCTCACCAACTGACTCAAGGATATATGGAGCTGCATCGACACAAGGTGACTGCTACGTCGACGCACCAGAAGCTTTCCAAGCCATTTTCTACTAAACCTGCACAGTTTCCAAAGCTCATCCAGACAATATAAAATGCAATCGCAAATCTTCAAAAACACCTCTTTTGAGGTCTGAAGGGGGATCTTAGGACTGACACTGTCCCTCATCGTAATAAGTGAACAAGAGCTACCTTTTCGACAAGGTTCTGTCAAGGAAAAGACTCCTTCTCTGCTGTCCCTCTCTGGAGTCTGCCAAGCAAGATCTCTGTCTGAAGAAAATCTCCCTGGACCAAAATGACGTCCTCTCTACAAGCCAGCCCCTGAATATTAAAGAAGCCACAGGCACTTTTGGTCAAACTCGATTATTTTACTCCAGCCATTCAAATTGAAGGAGGGAAACCTATGTGTCTCTACTGGACCAATCAATCTTCAGCTTGGGAAATGTGAATTGCTCCTGCCATCAGATATGGTGGCCTAATCAAGAAGAGGTCAGTATTCTAAACAAATCTTGCTCAATCTAGCCAAATAAGATAGCAGGATTTTGGAGGGAAAACTATCTTCCCATCTACTTCCTTATGCCTGGTGGATCAAGTCAAGCACCGTAGGAAGAAGATCAGTGGTCAAAGCATCTACCTTAATTTGAATCGGTCATATTGGAGATCTTCTTAGAGGAAAATCTCCACTTGCTCCTCTATATATACGAAGCTCCTTCTACATGAGAACTGCTGCTCCACTTGTAGAGAGCCACGCCCCTTATGCATTCAAGCAGAAATCTGTGAGGAAGAAAAAGAAGAGTGGAGAGCTGCCCAACATCTGGCCATCCTAATCCAATGCTGTAAGAGAAAAGAGAGAAGAAGAAAAGAGAGAAGAAGAAAGGAGAGATGCCTTAGAGAGAGTAGCCATGCAGAAAGCCTAAAGAGAAGATCCATTTGGATCTATGTCTAAAGTAGCAGTCACCGATCTTCAAAGTCTTATCTGAAGCTACTACCAGAGTTCTTCATTGCCTAGTTTCCTGTCTCATTTCTGATCCACAGTGTTAGTGTGTGTGCCCAGTGCTCTGGTCAGAGACCGGAAGAACTTTTGCTGCACTTGTAGCTTGTGTGTGTGTGTGTGTGTGTGTGTGTGTGTGTTGAAGACTTCATCCTCGTGTGTGTGTGTGTGTGTGTGTGTGTGTGTGTGTGTGTGTGTGTGTGTGTGTGTGTGTGTGTGTGTGTGTGTGTGTGTGTGTGTATTGAAGACTTCATCCTCGTGTGGAAAAGTCTCACCGATTCGGTGAGGGGAGGATGTAGGTCTGCGGGTTTGCAGACTGAACCACCTTAAAAATGCCTTGCGTAGTGGGTTGTACTTTAGGTGATTGATCCGTATCTTCTATCCCCATTCACAGGTTAGGGTGCTAGCTTCTACTTGCTCATTTCAGTTATTTTCTAACGTACTCACTGGCATCATCCTCACACACCTCACTAGAGTCTTGTTGAGCAGCTTGTCAGTCTAACTATTGATCTGTGTGTATGGGTGCGTCGACCCCACTAGTGTGCTACGTCGATGCAGCTTCTTCCTGAATCACCTATGCTTAAGGGTGCCTCAACCTCATCACTTGACATTGTGTTTTTGCCGCTTTCATCTGAGCTATTCCTATTAAATCCATTGTGCATTGTGTCTAAGTGTCTCATATACATTATAGCTGTTCTTTGTGGCTTAATGAGCTATGTTTTTAATTGGGCAAAGTTTGTACCGGACCTATTCAACCCCCCCTTCTAGATCCGGTTGCACCCAAGGGACCTAACAATTGGTATCAGAGCTAAGCTCTATTATACTCAGATCCAACGATCTGCAAAGAAAGATCCCGGTACATTTGATTTAATGGCTTTATCCATTGAACAACTTTCAATGAATTCCCCGCCCTTATTTGATGGTTCTGATTTTACCATGTGGCTAGGGAAGATGTGTGCCTTTGTCAACTCTATTGATACAAGGTTATGGAAACTCATATATCATGGTCCGTACAAGCTGCCATCAGATACATCTGAATGGTCTGCTAAACACAGGACAAAAAATGTTGACAACCTTGTTGCTCTCAAACTGATAAAATTTACAGTAGATGTTACCAAATTCCCTTTTGTTTCATGCTGCAGCTCTGCCAAGGTGATCCTAAACGGACTAGCTAGGCTCCATGAAGAAGGAAAAAGGAATCACTGTCTAATGGCCAACAGTACCGACCAGCCAAGTGATCCCTCTTCATCTCAGGTAAGCTCTAAATTCGAAGAGCTTATGGATGCATATGATGAGTTGGTTAAGCAACACAAGAAGCTAAAGTCTGAAAATAGGAAATTGAAAAAGAAGCTTGAAAATAATTTTGCGGACAGCTCTCCTTGTAAAAAATGTTTTGATCTTAAGCAAATGAATGAAACCCTCATGACTGACATAGATATACATAAAGAACACATTGCATGCCTGAAAGATGAAAATGGAATCTTGCTAGCTAAAATCACTAGATCGGAAGAAACTGTAAGACAGCTACAAGATGAATCTAAGTCCTTGTCAAATGACCAAGACTTAACTGAAAACAAGGTTTGTATTGAAGAAAAGGAAAATTTGAAAAGGCAGAACAATGAGTTATTTGCTAAGCTTCAAGCATGTCAAAAGGGTAAGGGTGTGAGTGTTGATGACTCAAAAAAAGTGGCTGCACTTCAACAAGAAGTTGATTACTGCAAAATTGTGAATAACATGTTGAATGTGCAGCTTGCTGCTTGTGAGACAGACTTGGTTAACTCTGAACAACACATCACCTCACTTAAAAAAGAAATCCAAGACCTGAATAATTTATTGTCAAGATCTGCTCAAGGCCAAGAAGATCTAGAGAGACGGTCGGGGACAAAAGTGAATTTCCAGAGAAAAGGGGTTAGGCACTGTCCTGTGAATAAAAAGGGTTCCAAAAATAAATCGCATACATCGTTTGCCTCCAGCTCGGATGTTGCCTCCTCTTCCACATCAACCCCAAAACTGCCTGCAGCCCAGAAAAAGAAAACATTAAAGCAAAAATAGAAAATTGAGTTTGTTTATTGTGATGAGCATGATAAACACCATATTTTCCAGAAAAAGTATGTTTCATGTTCTTATTGCGGTCTACATGGTCATTTGATGCATAATTGCTATGACTTGTTAAATGATGAGCTAATTGCACACAAGTCTAAATTTGATTTCAGTTACAATAGAAAACCAGCCCAGGGAGCCCAGCCCTTCTACTGCCACCACTGTGGGTGATTTGGACAAAATGTGTCAAATTGCTGGGATTTGAAAAAGGAAACTGTGAAATCCTTCGTTCAGTGTTATCACTGTAAAGAGTATGGCCACACTGTCAAAAAATGTTGACAAAGAAGGAGGAAAGACAACCCTCATGCCAGAAACATAAACATTCATGGTTACCCATGAAAACTCACCATATATGGTCATGAGAAGGATGAGAAATCCTTTGTGTATTGCCTTTACTGTGGGAAGGTAGGATGTGAAATGTATGACTGTCATACAATGAGGAAAGATGACTTGACTGTCCTGATGGAAAAGAGCTCTCTTATTAAAAACACCACTAACCCGCAAGGACCTAAGAGAACTTGGGTACCTAAAAACTCCAAATGAGTATTTTGGGTGCAGGGTACCTTGGAGCTAAACAAGGATCAGCGAGAAATAAAAGCTCAAGGCACAGGTTTATGAATAAAATTTTGGTTAATGTTAATTCTGCATGGTAGGTTCTCTTAGTAGCTGATGTAGTTAAGCCTCTTGTTGTTTTCCAATAAACCCTACACAATTGAAAAACCCCTCCTTGCTTAATTCATGAAGAATCCATTATGATTGAGGGACTTGATAGAAAGATGAGTTGCTTGCATATGTGTGTGCATCCTAAACATCACTTGTGTGGTCTCATGCATTTCATGCTCAAGGGACCCAACGCTTCATGACTAGCATGTCTTACACTCTGAATGTATTATCATGTCATGAACCCTTGGTATATAGAATAGTGAGTTGTGGAAGGTTGGATTAACTCCATCTGAAAACTATCACTACGCGTGAGGTGATCTTCGGATCAAGTTCTCTGCCCAGTGCCATGGGTCTTGTGTTCGCCTCAAACATAGGCTGCATACCCTCTTGTTGATTTTCTTGAAGGCATTTTGAAACTCATGCATAAGTTAAGGGGGAGTCATCATAAGAGCCCAGTCTGCATGTTTGCACTTTGCCCCATCTGAGGTCTCAAGATTTTCATCTTGCTGACACATGAACTGATTGCATATTCGTTGGGGGAGCTTGCCTTGCTTGATAAACTGCTCACATTTGCACCTTGCATTTATGTGTGTGCTTCATGCAGTTGAAGTCTATTGAGAAGAAGTTTAAATGTCAAACAAGATTGCAAACCTACTTTCAATTGTCTTGCTTATAGAAAATAAAAAAAATGTGTATTATGATTCTTGTTTTAACTCTCAAAATAAAAAAAATGTTTGCTGCATGCTTTTGAAATCTGGCAAGACCCTATGCCATCTGAACCTCAAACTCTGTTGAAATCCTTCTGGCTGCTTGATCAGGTCGACCCAAGAAACTCTCAGGTCAACCTAGCCTTATTAGAAACTGCTCTATTTGAAAACTATGTGTGATGTCTGCCAGACTACGTCGACGCACAGGACCTGCAGTGTCGACCCATCAGTTGATTCTTCCAGAAACTAGCCTTCTGTCTGTATGTTTGCGTCGACCCCCTGATGAACCTGCGTCGACGCATCTGTTCACCTGATGATCATGTTCACCTCCTTTAATTCCCACCTTCAAATTGAACAATGATCACTCTAGGCTTATGAGCATCATTTCCTCTGCTCCAACTAACAACCCTCCTGTAAGCCACTCTTTAATGGGGAGCATTCCTGCTGAAACCTATTGATCTATCAATCTGCCATATTTCTTCAATTGCTTGAACTTGTTTGGAACATCTTCTTCTTGCTCAGATGTCGGCTGCCTGATTCATATCTCCTTGAAAGCCTTGAACTCTTAGGAGTATTTTTAACTATTACTGCATTCATTTATCAGAGTAAATCTTAAAGGAGAATCTTCTTTTATGGAGTACCATGATTGCCTAGGATATAAAACTGTTGGTTTAAGATTAATGGGTTCGTGAGTTTTCAACTGAACCTTCTTGAAAATGGCTATATTTAGACTTAATGGACTTAAACCATTGTTTCATGTTCTATCTTGTTATGCCTTCTAAAATCTGAAAGTTTATCTTAAGTACAAAGGCTTCTTCGATTGTGAAACTTCATTATAGTATTATTTTTAAACATCAATCAATCTGTATTTCAAAAGGGGGCTACACTTAATGAAAGCAATGAACTTCAGTCATGCAGAGTAACTGGGGATATTAGCATCTGATAAACATATATCCTTATGTAAAAAGGTGTGTTCTGAGTTCAGTGCTCTAAGGTAAAGCAATGGCAATTGTTTCACTGAGAAATCGAGTCCCTTCATCAATGAAGTGGAGTGGACAAAGTCATGAGGTGCCTTGCTACCTCTGTTCTACTTGAAGCAGAATGGTGAGCTACACTGAGTAACTTGGGGTGCTGGCGTCTGATCAACGCGTACTCTCACGTCAAAAGGAGCATGTCTAACCTGAATGTTCTTGAAAATTGAAAAACATCAACATGTGACTTTAAAAGAAATATCTGAAAATGTAGTGCCCAATGGATAAAATCAGAAACTTCAAGTGTTTAACCTCAACACTTATTGTAGTTTCCTTCAAGGGACCTAACAATTTTGGAATTGATTGAGTAGGATGAAAGGAGGTTAACTTGCTCTCTATATGTAATATTGGTTTATTTCTATTAATTTTGAATGCAAAAAATTTTTAAAGTTTATTTTTGAGTAACTCAGAATTCATCAGTTTTAAACCAATCTGAAAATAGGGGCTTTACCTTTGGAGTTCTATAACTGAAGATTCTGAAAAATCTATAACTCTGCATTTATGAATTTGGCTTCAGGATTGAAGTACTTCCATCCTAAGATTTCTTGAATCTGGTCCTTGTGTTCAGATTTCTGTCTGGCTGTCCTGGCATTTGTCCTTAAGATAAATTGACTTCTTGTTGATCCATGCTCCTGGCTGCTATCAAAGCATCATCTCTCTAAGCAATTGGTATTAGGTTTCTTCATGTAATCGGTTGGTTTGCATTTCCTTCCTCCATGCATTGCATAGAAAATATTTAAAAAAAATAGAAAATCAAAAAGACCTAAAAATTTGAAAAACCCTGAAAACCAAATCAGCTCAATGACTGTAGAACTTCTCTCTAATTGCATCATCTTGATATGTTCAAACATCTTGCATATATTTATCTTTCATGATTCAGTCTGTGTTGCTTTGCTGTGACTTCGTGGCCTCCAATGTCATCTTGTGTGAACTGTTTATTCCAAGCCAAGGGACCCTTCAACCCCAAGGGACCCAACAATCTTCTCTTGCACTTATGGCATTTAACTTTTGGATCTTCACTTCTACATCTCTGATTGAATGCATATCTGGCTATCTGTTCGCTTCCTTGAGTTTTGCATTTAAATCCTTATCACACTATGTGCTACAAAACTTATGGCATATAACACTATAATTGCTATTCCATTTGACTGCTTTTTGATTATGTCAAAGGGGGAGAAGAAATGGGTGAAATGGGTGATTGGCATCAGATTTTGTCATCATCAAAAAGGGGGAGATTGTTGATCCATGCATATGTTTTGAGGATAGCAAACAAGCCTTGATGATAACAAACTTCATTTCTTTGGATCACCATAAAACGTCAAAAAGCATTTACTGCCTAATCTTTATCTGACCCTCTTTAAGTACAGATTCCTACAGATGCTAAGCATGTCAAATGACAGAGAGGAAGAAGGCTTAAATGAATCAATGGCAGGAAAGAATAAAGAGAAAGTAGCAAGGCAGGTTGAGTCAATGATAGTGGCAGATCAAGCTCCTTAACCTGCTAGGTGCAAAGATTCCTTGGCTGCACAGAAATTGAGGCAACTGACTGCACAAAAATCAAGGTAGGTGATGAAAAGCTAAAAATTGTTGGTTGCACAGAAATCAAGGCAGGTGATGCAAAAAGAAAGAAATTAAGAAGAGAAAGCCAAGTGGAGTTCACCCTCTTGCTCAAACAAATGAAAAATGAAGAAATCAATTGAGTAAGGGTGACAAATAGTAGTTACGAGTGATAAATACAAGATAAGGGTGACAAATAGATAGATAAGGGTGACAAATAGGTGTTACCCATGACAAATGGCCCATAAGGCAGTTTCAGCAATGGCTGTGTCGACTTAGTCCTCTCAGGGCGTCGACGCAATGGGGTTTCCAGAAGCCGTTGTAAACGGGCTTCTCAAAGGATGTGTCGACGCACCTTCAGTCCTACGTCGACGCTATGAATCTCAAGCTCACCAGCTGACTCAAGGATACATGAAGCTGCATCGACGCAAGGTCACTGCTGCGTCGACGCACTAGAAGCTTTCTAAGCCATTTTCTGCTAAACCTGCACAGTTTCCAAAGCTCATCCAGATAGTATAAAATGCAATCGTAAATCTCCAAAAACACCTCTTTTGAGGTCTGAAGGAGGCTCCTAGGACTGACACTGTCCCTCATCATAATAAGTGAACAAGAGCTACCTTTTGGACAAGGTTCTGTCAAGGAAAAGACTCCTTCTCTGCTGTCCCTCTCCTGGAGTCTGCCAAGCAAGATCTCTGTCTGAAGAAAATATCCCTGGACCAAAAGGACGTCCTCTCTGCAAGCCAGCCCATGAATATTAAAGAAGCCGCAGACACTTTTGGTCAACCTCAATTATTTTACTCTAGCCATTCAAATTGAAGGAGGGAAACCTATGTGTCTCTGCTGGACCAATCAATCTTCAGCTTGGGAAATGCGAATTGCTCCTACCATAAGATATGGTGGTCCAATCAAGAAGAGGTCAGTATTCTAAACAAATCTTGTTCATTCAAGCCAAATTAGATAGCAGGATTTTGGAGGGAAAATGGTCTTCCCATCTACTTCCTTATGCCCGGTGGATCAAGTCAAGCACCGCAAGAAGAAGATCAGTGGTCAAAGCATCTACCTTAATTTGAACCGGTCATATTGGAGATCTTCTTTGAGGTAAAATCCTCCACTGGCTCCTCTATATATACGATGCTCCTTCTACATGAGAACCGATGCTGCACTTGAAGAGAGCCACGCCCCTTATGCATTCAAGAAGAAATCTGTGAGGAAGAAAAAGAAGAGTGGAAAGCAACCCAGCATCTTTCCGTCCCAGTCCAATGCTGTAAGAGAAAAGAGAGAAGAAGAAAAGAGAGAAGAAGAAAGGAGAGAAGCCTTAGAGAGAGTAGCCATGTAGAAAGCCTGAAGAGAAGACCCATTTGGATCTATGTCTGAAGAAGCAACCACCGGTCTTCAAAGTCTTATCTGAAGCTACAGTCAGAGTTCTTCCTTGCCTGGTTTTCTTTCTCGTTTCTGATCCACAATTTTAGTGTGTGTGTTCAATGCTCTGGTTAGAGATCGGAAGAACTTTTGCTGCATTTGTAGCTTATCTTCTTTGTGTGTGTGTGTGTGTGTGTGTGGACTTCATCCTCGTGTGGAAAAGCCTCACCGGTTCGGTGAGGGGTGGATGTAGGTCTGCGAGTTTGTAGACTGAACCACCTTAAAAACGCCTTGTGTAGTGGGTTGTACTTTGTGTGATTGATCCTTATCTTCTATCCCCATTCACAGGTTAGGGTGATAGCTTCTACTTGCTCAGTGCAGTTATTTTCTAACGTACTCACTAGCATCATCCTCACACACCTCACTAGAGTCTTGTTGAGTAGCTTGTCAGTCCAACTATTGATCTGTGTGTGTGGGTGCGTCGACCCCACTAGTGTGCTGTGTCGACGTAGCTTCTTACTGAACTACCTGTGCTTAAGGGTGCCTCAACCTCATCACTTGACATTGTGTTTTTGCCGCTTTCATTTGAGCTATTCCTATTAAATCCGCTGTGCATTGTGTCAAGTGTCTCATGTGCATTATAGCTGTTGTTTGTGCCTTAATGAGTTAAGTTTTTAATTGGGCAAAATTTGTACCGGACCTATTCAACCCCCCCCCCTTTCTAGATCCGGTTGCACCCAAGGGACCTAACAACTTGTTTCTTACTTGTTTTAATGACAAATAAAGTAAGAATGATGTTTGAATGCTAGATAGTGGGTGTAGTAACCACATGAGAGGATTAAAGGAAATCTTTAAAAGTCTTGGTGACTCAATAAAATTGCAAGTTCATATTGGAAATGGCAAGATGGTTCAAGCTGAAGGAAAGGGGATAATCACAGTAAAATTGAAATCAGGAAATGAGAGACAAATTCATGATGTTCTCTATGTTCCTGGTTTAGCTCACAATCTTTTAAGTATTGGTCAATTGAGTGAAAAAGGCTACACCATTACATTTCATGCAAATTCATGTGAAATCTATGATCTGAATGGTGGACTGGTTATGAATGTAAAGATGACATCAAACAAAATGTTTCCATTCACTTTCTTAAGTATAGATAATTGTGCTTTATCTACTTCAATCAAGACTGAGTCATGGTTATGGCATATGCGATATGATCATTTGCATTTTAATGGTCTGAAATTGTTGAATAAGAAAAGCATGGTGATTGGTTTACCATCCATTGATAATGTCAATGAGGTGTGTGAAGGATGCATGTATGGAAAATAGCACAGGACTTTATTTCCAACTAAGAGTTCATGGAGAGCTCAAGTACCACTTCAGCTCATACATGCCGATATTTGTGGTCCAATGCACACTTCATCTTTGGGAGAAAGTAAGTATTTCCTACTGTTTATTGATGATTACAGTTGAAAAACTTGGGTGCATTTTTTGAAGTTTAAATCTGAAGCATTCTCAAAGTTTCAAATATTCAAGTCATATGTTGAGAAAAAAAGTGAGTATGTTATCAAGGTCTTGAGGACATATCGAGGGGGAGAGTTCTTATCTAATGAATTTATCTCCTTTTGTGAAGAAAATGATATTCGCAGGGAGCTGGCTACAACCTATTCACCTTAGCAAAATGGAGTTGCTGAGCGTAAGAATCGGACAATTGTTGAAATGGCAAGAAGTATGTTACAGGCAAAGCACCTTCCAAATCAATTTTGGACTGAAGCAGTTTGGACAGCAATCTACATTCTGAATAGATCTCCAACAAAGGCAGTGCAGAACAGAACTCCTTTTGAGGCTTGGTATGAGAGAAAACACAATGTAAGTCATTTCAGAATTTATGATTCACTTGCTTATGCTCATGTACTGTAGTGCCCAAAAATTCATATAAATAATTTCTAAATTATTTTAAAATTTCTAGGAATTTATTAGGAATTAATCACTTGATAATGCGATTTTAAGGCCCAACAAATGTTAAATAATTAATACAGCTTTAATAATTGAAGCCCAATAGGTTCAAGGACCAAGCCCATTAAGTTTGGCCCATATTCTAGAAGGTTATTTAGTCTATTCACTGATTTTAAGAATAAATACCATTTTTATAGATAATTATGTGGATAAACAAATAAAAGAGTTTGAATTAGGTTGAATTCTACACACAGTGGATGTAGCGGTCTCGTGCGACCGCCACATGCATGTAACGCACCAAAACTCGACCGTTACGCTCTGTAAGTTCCGTGAAGTGAAGAACAAGCAAAAAACGATTGGATTTTTACTAGTCTATCACTTTGGGATCGAGATGGGAGGACTAGTAAATGTGTTAAGGACTCCCAGAAGTTGATCTAAGCTTTAATAAGGACTTTAGAATTGATTTAATCCTCAAACCCTGGCAAAAATCCTATAAATAGACCCTAGTTTTGACTTGCGCGACCCCTACATTGGCTCGCGTGGAATCAAGGTAAGGAGTCATAATTTTGAATAAGTTCTTAATAAGTTTTCGTTTATAATACTTTAGATTAATAGCTCTCAAATATTCGTGCTAGGAGATCAAGTACACCAGGAGTTAGAAGCTTCCAAAGTTGCTCGTTCGACCATAGCAACCCAGGAAACTGAACGAAAGTCCACTGAAGATCAGGAAATTAGGACGTCTAAACGAGGTAATTAGAGTTTGGTTATTTAGAACTTTTTGTTCCCAATAGTTTCATCTTCTTACCCTCCAAATTTCACATCCTTAGGTCAAGAGACTAAGGAGTTAGAACAACGTGAAGTTGCTGAAAACTCACAGGAAGGGAAGGATTAGGGCGTGTTTTTCAGTTCCAAATTAGAAGTTGAGAGCAAGAAAAAAAGGTAGGTCATCTCATGAACAGCAAGAACATCAAGTTAGGAGTAAAAGCCCTCTATTTTTTTTTTATTTCTTGCACTATAGACCATGAATTTCATGTTTTAATAGAACTATGCATACATACATATCTTTAGCCTTAATTGAAGTTAAAAGATACTCTCTTGTTCATTCACTACAACCTATGGATCCAGATAGCCTTTTTACTTCGTTTTATCGTGACTAGAGTAGTTAAGTCTTCTCTAAAACATGATATGTTCAAAGCATGATCTTTTATCTTTTTATATACTGTTAATAGGGCTCTGACGGATCAGAGTTAGACTGTCACATTCGTGTAACGGCCTTACGATAAGCCATCACATTCCCTGTTACCTTTAAATTTCTCTGTTGTCTCTAACGGACCATCACTGGAGTGTTACAACACTGTAACGGACCCACGATAAACCGTCACAGACCTGTGATGCGTCCATTCTAGACCGTTAGATTAACTATGTTCTGTCCACCCGAGACAGAAATAAGAACAGTCAAGTTTACTTATAAATAAGCCTAGTTATCAAGTTGTGACCTATTTTTCATGACTTTGAATTTATTGATCAATTCATGATAGGAATTTGCATGTTTGAGCATTTTGAGTTATTTTAAGTTATGTTAATTTCATGTGCTAAAACTCTATAGTTTGTATTTAAACATGATTTTACATGTTGTATTGACGGAGTTTTATCATGGTTTCACATCGTTACACATTCTTTTCTATCTATAGAGTCAATTTCTCTAAGTACATGACATATATTCCGGTATATGGCCATTAGTTCACACTTTTGCACTATAGGAACATATTCTAAGACTTGAGGACCTATCTATTGGATATTCCTTCCAATGGACTAGGAAATCTTGTTTCAAGGCCTCCGTGATTCTCCACGAGCCTGGGATTCTCACTAGGACGCCGAGTTGGTTGTACCATGAAGGCCCAATTGTTAGAAAGCACTATCGATGTTTTCGAGTTCTGGATATGTAACTGATCTATATTCGACCGTCAGGCACATCTAACAGTCCAATATATGACCGTCACATTGTTTGAGTCCATAGCTATTTTCTTCTGGATTCAACCATTCTAACGGCTCAATATTCGACCGTTATGTCCATGTAACGGCCCATTGATTGACCGTCACAATGCTTGAGCGATTTAACCTGAGGTTTGACCTAATGGTTGATATTCCAAAGTTCCTAGATGAATCATTGATGGTCTAGGACTTGTCATATTGTTCAAGATACTTAATTTTAAATTATGGAAAACAAGGAATGTACCGTTATGCTATTTCCATAAGCATAACCTTATTTAAGTCATTCTTGACCCCTCGCATTCTTAATTGAAGCGTTCATTCATTGAATTGTTGATATCATGAACTTATTGCACTCGTTATATTATTGGCCATATTGTTTACATGCGTGGAAGTAGCTTGATTTATACTTGAAGATGCGGACCAAGCACTGATTGTGTTCAAGGGCTCTATGCTAGTCCCCTCGGCTGATTGTCGAAAATATACTATTATAAACCATGGGGTATGATGCTACTGGCGTCGCATTATGCTGGGAGTACTTTCTTTATAAATAAGTGAAAATCCACGACATCACGAAAAATCTCAGAATTCATGGAAATTATCCACAAGATGGTATTCCACAGAAATTCACGAAGTACTTGCTTGCTTGTTACATGACTTTCTAGTACATTCTTGTTCATGAAAGGCCATATCATGTTCTTGTTACATTCTTGCTAGATCATACTTGCTCATTCTATATCAAGGAATTATCTTGTTACCTGGTTTAATCGCATGATTATCGAAATCGCATGATTTTACTTTATTCTTTAGAGCTAAAATGTTAATTACTTAAATATTGCTAATCATGTTGATGTGAAGATACCTACTGGGCAAATGTGCTCATTAACTATTTCTAATCTTTGTCAGGAGATGGAAGTGTTTCGAATTCGGATTCGAGTTATATAAGTAGCGGGTCCGAGAGCGATTGAAAATTTTGTCAAAATGAGAGTGAAGACTAAGGAAAGTCCATATAGACTAGATCGAGTTCATGTAATTTTCTTTTTCCTTGAGTCTGATAGATTGTAGAACGTTGAAGAGTTATTGTAATTGAATATTTTGGTTATTAATGAAATAAAGTTGGAGTTGAGTAAATCCTTTGTGCAATTGCATTTGTGTGATATGTGATTGTCTTGCGCTCTGATTGTTCTTGCTTGCAAGAGACTTACCATGCCAGCTGTTCACGGTCCTCGAGTTAGTCTTCCGCTGTAATAAAGGCTCGGGGCATGACAGTTAAGTTGGTATCAGAGCCTAAGTCTCAGGACTTAGGGAAAAGAGTCATGTCCTAGGATAAGTCCTAGGTTAAGGACCCCTACCTATGAACTAAGGAAGAAATTTCCTCACCTATGCGAGAATTGGGTAGAGCCCGGGAAAGGATAGTTAATTAGTTTAAGGTTAATCTCTTTCAAATTTCATGAGAATTAACAATTCATTATTTCTCTCAGGTACCTCATTATTACGATGGCTCATCGCGTAGATTGGGATGGCATGCAATAAACGGTTGCCGGTCTTACTCAGGCGTTACAAACTATGGCCCAGGGAGGCGCAGAGGCAAGGGCTGGTGACTTGCATCGTAATTTTTGGAGCTTAAACCCACCAAGTTTCTACGATTCTTCTAATCCAGATGAGGCAGAAAACTGGTTAGATGAAATGAATCGTATCTTCGATGTTATCCAGTGTACAGATCAGGAAAAGGTGCGTCTTGCAACCTTTCAACTTAATAAAGATGCACGCACATGGTGGAAGTCGGTTCCGGCACCTCCGGCCGATGCACCTCATACATGGGATGATTTTCTCACTTTGTTCCGTGCCAAGTACTTTTCTGAGCATGTGAAAGAAAGGAAGGCTATGGAGTTCTCCTCTCTTCGTCAGGGAATGATGACAGTCGGGGAATATGAACTTCAATTCTCCAGGCTAGCACCCTATGCACCGGATTTAATCAGTACCGATTTATTGAAGGCTAATCGGTTTATGGACGGGTTACGATCGGCTTCATTCAGCAGCTCGGGACCCAAAACATCCGCACCTATGCGGAGATGGTTCAACGAGCATATTTATGTGAAAAGACCTTACAAAAGGTCGAGAAGTTGAAAGGAAAGGGAGAAGAGTCTAGCCGACGATCTGATCAGCATTATAAGAAGAAAAATTCAGCATCACGGAACTCCACTAAAGACGTGATAGTATGAAAAGATCCAGGAGCGGGAATGGTGAAGTTCCAAGAAAAATAAGAGAGTCAAGGAGGAGAAGGAGCAAGTCGCCACGGCTTGCACATTTTGTGAGAAGTTCAGACATTCGGTTGAAGAATGTTGGAAGCGCCTTGGTGCTTGTCTACGTTGGGGGAGCATGGAGCATCGGATGCCAGATTGCCCCTTATAAAAGATCAATCGTCCGGCGGTGGACGTAGGAGGCAGGCTCGCCTCAATGCTGTTCTAGAAGAAGAAGAAGCGCCCAGGGATGGTGGACTTATGGAAGCTACCCTTCAAATTTGTTCCCATCCTGCATTTGTGCTATTTGATACTGGTGCCTCTCATTCTTTTATCTCCACTACTTTTACAAAAACATTACCAATTGCATCAGTTCCCCTACCTTCAGATCTTGCTATTACTACACCCTTAGATTCTGGAACAAAGCTTACCGAGTATTATCCTGATAGTGAGGTGGTAGTAGAAGGTCACAATCTTCTCGCAAACTTAGTATGTCTTGACATGAAAGGTTATGATGCCATTTTAGGGGTAGATTGGCTTATAGATCATGATGCTGATATTAATTGCCGGAATAGGATTTTATCCTTTGGAAAACCCTATCTTCCAAGATTTTCCTTCCTTGGCATCAAGTATAGGAAGCATCCCACTATCATTACCTCTCTTCACGCTTGTAAACTTATCTCGCAAGGATGTGAAGCTTTTCTTGCTTCTGTCATTTTTACCGAGTCCAAGGAAATCATCCTAGCAGACATTCCTATTGTAAATGAGTTCCCAGATGTGTTTCCACCAGAATTGCCCGGTTTACCACCCGAGAGGGAAGTAAACTTCACTATTGAACTCATTCCGGGAGCAGCACCTGTTTCTATAGCCCCTTACAGGATGTCCCCCACTGAACTCAAGGAATTAAAGAGGCAGTTGCAGGAATTACTAGATAAGGGTTTCATCAGGCCTAGCACATCCCCTTGGGGTGCGCCGGTTCTATTTGTCAAGAAGAAGGATGGCTCTCTCAGGCTATGCATAGACTACCGGCGATTGAATTAACTTACAATCAAAAACAAGTATCCGTTGCCGCGTATTGATGAGCTCTTCGATCGGCATTCGGGAGCAGAATATTTCTCCAAGAGAGACCTCAGATCATATTCTCATCAGCTTAGAATTAAAGAGGAATACATTTATAAATCGGCTTTTCGAAGTCGTTATGGCCACTATGAATTTATGGTAATGCCGTTCGGGTTAACAAATACCCCAGCAGCATTTATGCAGCTTATGAATAGTTTTTTCTAGCCATATCTGGACCAGTTCATTATCGTCTTCATTGATGACATCCTGATATATTCCAAGACAAAAGAGGAATATGAAGAACATCTGAGGATAGCCTTGCAAACGCTTAAAGAACATAAACTTTATGCCAAGCTTAACAAGTGTGAGTTCTGGCTCAATGAAGTTTCATTCATTGGCCACATTATATCAAAAGAAGGTATCCTTGTGGATCCTTTTAAGGTAGAAGCTGTCAGAAATTGGAGCCGGCCAACGACTGTATCAGAAGTAAGGAGCTTTCTGGGTCTAGCTGGTTATTATAGGAGGTTCATTAAGAACTTCTGAAAGATTGCAGTTCCCTTAACTAGACTCACAAGAAAATAAAATCCTTTTGTCTGGTCAGAGGAATGTGAAGAGAGTTTTCAAACTCTTAAGAAACCTCTTACTACAGCTCCTATTCTATCACTACCGGTGGAAGGTGGTGCATTTGAAGTGTATACGGATGCATCTGGCATTGGCTTAGGGTGCGTCCTCGTGCAAGATAGAAAGGTAATCTATTATTCTTTAAGACAATTGAAACATCACAAGGAAAATTATCCCGTGCATGATTTAAAACTAGCAGCTGTTATTTTTGCCTTAAAGATCTGGCATCATTATCTCTATGGAGAAAATTTTACGGTCTATTCGGACCACAAAAGCTTGAAATACTTATTCTCCCAAAATGAGTTAAATATGAGGTAGAGGAGATGGTTAGAATATCTCAAGGACTTTGATTTTGCTATCCAATATCATCCTGGCAAGGCTAATGCTGTAGCAGATGCTCTCAGCAAAAAACCAATGGGGAAGCTATCAAGTATTATGATTAGTATAACTAATCTTATTCCTCAATTTGCTCAGTTGAACTTAGATATTGACATGAAGGAGGAAGATTATTTTATAGCCAATATCCGAGCTCAACCCACATTAATGGAAGATCTAGTCGGGCTACAAGACAATGATCTAGTATTACTAGAGATTAAAGCCAACATAGAACAGAGGCCAGATTTTTCTGTTTCAAATGAAGGAAGGCTGCTATTTAAGGGCCGAGTGTGTGTACCATATCATGAGGATACGAAGAAACTGATCCTAAAAGAAGCACATAATTCCAAGTACACCATTCATTCAGGTGGCACAAAATTGTATCAAGATCTCAAAAGAAACTTCTGGTGGCCCAATATGAAGAGAGAAATAGCTGATTTCGTGTCCCGCTGTCTCACTTGTCAACAAGTAAAGGCAGAACATTTTAGACTCGCAGATAAGTTACACCCCTTGGATAGTCCCGAATGAAAATGGAAAAGTATAAGGATTGATTTCATCATGGGTTTACCTAAGACCAGAGGAGGACACGATGGTATATGGGTAATCATAGATTGATTGACTAAGTCTACACATTTCATATCAATCAAAAGTCAATGGTCAGTGAATATTTTAGCAGCATTATACATAAAAGAAATTGTTAAATTACATGGTGTCCCTGTCACTATTATATCTGATAGAGACCCTCGATTCACATCACAGTTTTGGAAGGGTCTACAACATTCACCAGGTACTAGATTAAATTTAGCACAGCATTTCATCCGCAAAATGATGGTCAGACTGAAAGAATAAATCAGGTAGTGGAAGATATGCTCAGGGCTTGTGCTATTGATTTTGGAGGAAGTTGGCATAATCACTTGCCTCTGGTAGAATTTGCATATAACAATAATTATCAGACCAGCATACAGATGGCACCCTTTGAAACTTTATATGGGAAAAGCTGTAGATCACCAATATGTTGGAATGAAATAGGGGAAAGGTAATTTCTAGGCCCCGATATTATCAGGGATTCTTCAAAGAAAATCAAGCTCATTCAAGAAAGATTACAAATGGCACAAGATAGGTAAAAGTCTTATGCAGGTAATCGAAGGCGCGACTTGGAATTTCAGGTAGGAGATCATGTATATCTGAAGATTTCTCCGGGTCGTGGTATTCAAAGATTTGGCATCAAAGGCAAGCTACCTCCAAGATTCAATGGCCCATTTGAAATTCTTGAAAGGGTCGGTGTAGTGGCTTATAGATTGGCTTTACCTCCACAATTAGCAGGAGTTCATGATGTATTTCACGTCTCGATGCTGAAGAAGTATGTATATGATCCTTGCCATGTCATCACTTACGACAATTTGGAGATTAAGAAAGATTTGATATACGAACAAAAACCAATCAGAATACTTGAACGGGAAGTACGTCAACTTCGGAACAAGACTATACCCGTGGTTAAAATTCAGTGGACAAAGTCAGGAGAGACATGAGAAAACGAAGAAGCTATGCGCAAAAGATTCCCAGAATTATTTGAATGTAAGTACAGTCTCCACAATCCATACATTTAAATTTGGGGGACCAAATTCTTCTAAGTGAGGGAGGGTGTAGTGCCCCAAAATTTATATAAATAATTTTTGAATTATTTTAAAATTTCTTGGAATTTATTAGGAATTAATCGCTTGATGATGGGATTTTAAGGCCCAACAAATGTTAAATAATTAATACAGCTTTAATAATTGAAGCCCAATAGGTTCAAGGACCAAGCCCATTAAGTTTGGCCCATATTCTAGAAGGTTATTTAGCATATTCATGGATTTTAAGGATAAATACCATTTTTATAGATAATTATGTGGATAAACAAATAAAAGAGTTTGAATTAGGTTGAATTCTACACACAGTGGATGTAGCGGTCTATCGTGCGACCGCCACATGCATGTAACACACCAGCACTCGACCGTTACGCTCTGTAAGTTCCGTGAAGTGAAGAACAAGCAAAAAAGATTGGATTTTTACTAGTCTATCACTTTGGGATCGAGATGAGAGGACTAGTAAACGTGTTAAGGACTCTCAGAAGTCGATCTAAGCTTTAATAAGGACTCTAGAATTGATCTAATCCCCAAGCCCTAGCCAAAACCCTATAAATGCACACTAGTTTTGACCTGCGCGACCCCTACATTGGCTCGCGTGGAATCAATGTAAGAAGTCATAATTTTTGGTAAGTTCTTTAGAAGTTTTCGTTTATAATACTTTAGATTAATAGCTCTCAAATATTCGTGCTAGGAGATCAAGTACACCAGGAGTTAGAAGCTTCCAAAGTTGCTCGTTCGACCATAGCAACCCAGGAAACTGAACGAAAGTCCACTGAAGATCAGGAAATTAGGACGTCTAAACGAGGTAATTAGAGTTTGGTTATTTAGAACTTTTTGTTCCCAATAGTTTCATCTTCTTACCCTCCAAATTTCACGTCCTTAGGTCAAGAGACTAAGGAGTTAGAACAACGTGAAGTTGCTGAAAACTCACAGGAAGGGGAGGATTAGGGCGTGTTTTTCAGTTCCAAATTAGAAGTTGATGTAGATTCTAATTAAAAATCCACTAAGAAAATATAGACATAAAAGAATTAAGCATGCACGTGGTGCTAATAAGGAGAGTGATCGCCAGTGGGGTTACCTCAAAATATCAAAGGAGTGATCGCATGTACCTTGTATTGAGCGGGTGAGATTAGGGGATCTTCCTTCCTCCTTCTATCGGCCGGCCGATGAATGGGGTTTTTAGCTTGATTACCCTTGCATAAACACACAAAATAAAGATATGGATTAGCCAAAGATGTGTAGTATCAATGCTCTAGAAGTATAGAAATCAATCAAATTAAGCATGGACACACACCTTGTGTGTTTTGGTTTTTTAAAACCCCTAAGAAGAGTAACAAGGGATGGGATTATGAATGAGTATGCTAATGCAACGTAAACTAGTGTAATATGATCCTCTCTAGCAAAGCTACTAGAGAATGATATGTAATGATATGATAACAGTAAAATAAAACGAATAAGAGAGAGGGGTCGCCCTTCTGCTGTATGGCAGCAGTAAAGGGAGGAGGACAAGAGCTTCAGCAGCTACGGGAGGAAGGAAGCACACCGGAAGGAGAAATCTCCACCGCCGTGGAAGAAGAACGTCCGTGGAAGAAGTATGCCAGAGGAAGAGCTTGGGAGAAAACAACCTGCAAACAACAAAACGCTCCTGTCTGTTAGCTCTCTATGTGTGTAGTTGTTAGCTCTATTCTGCGATATCCTCTACTACACTCTTCTTCTGCGTTCTCTATCGCACGTGAGGGATTCAAGGGGGTATTTATAGGGCCAAAAATCCCTGCATTAATGGGATTAAAACAAAAGCTATGAATCCTCAATAAGGAACCATCTTCCCAATAGAACACAAGGTGCAAAATGGGGAAAGGATTACTATTGGAAAGAAGCAGGCGAAAGAGAGACGGAAGTGAAAATGACGACCTAGCTACGGGCGTCAATTGAAATGACGACATTCACACAGTCGTCAATTTCTGAATTTAATTATAGAAATAAAGGACTTTCCTTATTTAAAATCGTTAAATGACGCCTGTTTGAACGGGCGTTAAATAATCAACGCCCCTCCTTAGGACGTCAATTACCTTGAGTTTTATTTTCGTTAGAATTTGTAAAATCAGGAATCGACGACCATTTGAACAGTCATTTATTTAAGAAAAACGCCCCTAATTAGGTCGTAAATTAAATGACGCCCTCCCGATAGGCGTTAATTTCAATTATTAAAGTAAAAAGCCAAGAAATCACAATTAAATATGGAGAAATTAGAAAAACTTCATATTAAGCCAATATTGAAGTCCACTTTGGGGCGTCACATGGTGACATGAAATTTACTCAACATCACATCGATTTTGGCGTGTCTACAGTTGCCCCGCCTTCGCGTCTGCTTTGTAAGGGAGTGAAATGAAATGAAGCGAAAGTGTAACGAGCGGAATGAAGTGAGAACGAACTGATAAGTAGATGCCAAGGTGTGATGTGACATGCCTCCGACACTAAGCGTTGGAAATCTTTCCAGGATTCTAAATGAAATAACTTTGGATGATTACAAGAAAGCAATGATTAGCTGAATGAAGGGACTAATCTTAAAGAATAAAATGTGCGCGAGGGCACGGAAGGAAAGACACCATTGGAGAGTGGTTACCAGCCAATGTGGACGTGCTACAACCAAGGTGATTTTTGCAAAAAAATAAAAAATGAATTGAGATAAAGACCTAGCAAATGAATGCTTTTCAAGGAACCAGCCTGAGCAGCTTCAAGGAGAATAAGTACTTGATTTGGAATAGAATATCTCATGTCAACTCAAATAAAAGCGGGTGGCCTTCATTATTAGCGTAATATGAGGATTTTCATCATTAGAGCTCAAAGTCCTACATGATGCATGCTGGGCTAAAAGAAAAATAAAATAAACTAAAATAAAAGATAATCAAGGATAATATTGCTAAACCATCCAGATTTGATCAGGAATCCAGATCTCTAAGCTGACACTAAGACGAAGCCCGTATCCATGCATCAACTCAGAAAGTGGAACCGTCGTCCCAAACCTTAGATGACCCAACGGCCTATCCGTGTGATCAAGACTCGCCTGGAATTATCACTATTTTTGATGGAGGGGAACTCAAATTCCAGGTTCATCAGAACCACAAGGTCCTTGATATGCTATAATAGCGTAGATATCATATAGTAACAATGCGTACAAGAGAGAATACAAAGATGGAATGGTGTTACCAGCGGAAGAAATCCAATCGTCTCAAGACCTGCATAACCTACACTTTTCTATGCTAAACAATTATTAGCTTAGTAAAGAATCATCAGCTTAATAAAGATCATAAGCTCAATAAGCTCAAAGTATGATCATAAGTGCATGACATAATAAACTTCATCAAGATATAATAGCACTTAAGTTCATCAACAATCATCATGCTGTAAAGAAATTCAAAAGTGTAAGCTCAGGAAATGACGACCCTATGCAGTGGCGTCAAAAGAATAAATGACGACGGTCATTGGGGCGTTAATTAAGAACACCATTAGACTTGGAATCGGACTGAAATTGACACCCGCAAGAGAGGCGCTGGATAAATGACGACACTGAGAATGTCGTCAATCAAATAAATGACGCCAAGCTATATGTCGTCAATTAACTATCTTACTGGCGCTCTGTTCCCTGCTTGGAATCAAACCTCCATTGACTGATTCGAACTCAAACTCAAATTATGATGTTCTAAACGGCTAGCCAAAGCTCCGAATCATTATAAAAGGATGTACCTTCTGCTAAATCGAGATCATCAGAACAACTGAACGCTGTAGCAATCGAGCCTTCAACAGCAAACCAAAATAGAGACCAGAGGGACCTCTCCATCAATCGAAAGAAGATGGACAGGATGCTGATGCAGGGACATTCAAAGAAGCCTAGGATGAGCTTTCCTAGGATCTCTGAAGTTGCAAGCCATGTTAGCGGGAGGATAGCCAAAGGCCAAGTAAGTTTATTTTTAATTTAAAGCTTCTATTTCATCCTTCCTCTTCTCTTTTCAAAAACTCTGATTGCATTCTCTTCTCTTCTTCTCTTCCTTTTATGTTTTTTCAGGACTACCCAAATGTACCAGGACCAAGGAGGTTCTTAAGATTTAAGTGGCTCACCTTACTCCTCTCTAAACTCTCTTTAGACATGAGATCTTTTCTTAGTAGATGGCACCTTCTTGGCCTTATAACCCATGCTACGCACTATGATGATATCCACCTAGATTGGGCCTCCATAGGAACATTAATAGAATTATGGTATCCAAACACTCATACCTTCCTTTTTCCCACTTTTGAAGCCACCATTCTCTTAGAGGAAGTAGAGATGCTCCTTGGATTAAGAAAGATGAAGCAAGGAGAAGAGTCAAAGATGGCTAGTATGACCAAACCAATAAATGCCCATGACATGCTTACTAGCCTCATACCAAACCCAAATCTAGTGATTCAAATCAAAGCCCACAAAGGAATCAATCTTTTCAAATTAGCTTCATGGGTATACAAGAACATGGACAAAGCTCAAGAGGAGGAAGACTTGTTGGAGAGAGTAATGAAAGGATTTGTTGTATGCATAGTAGGAGCTCTCCTCTTCCCTTCAATAGAAGACCACATAAAAGAATGCCACTTAAGCACCATAGCTAGCATATGGGAAGGCAAAAGAATAGGACCGGCGGTACTAGCCAACCTATATAAGGGCCTCACATCGGCTTCCTTGGGGCGACCTCTCTATGGGTCAATGCTACTCCTTTCTTGTTGGGTGGACTTCCACCTAAAATTTGACCCATGCCAAGAAACTCAATTGGCCTCAAAAATCTTCTCAAAAAGCCCTCTTCGATATATGACAGATTCTCTAGGCCTATGTGAGAGAGTGACTAATCGGTTGCCAAAGCTCAATAAAAGAAGTGAATGGAGGGACTATTTCAAGACAATGCCCAAGAGTGGCTTCACTTGCACACAGGGGTTTCTCAAGACCCAAGAGCTTCGCTCAAGACTCTCCTCCGGCATAGAGCTTCGATTGATTGACGGGAACGACTTCGTCCTCTACAATGCTCATCGGTGCCTCCCGCAGCTTGGATTACCTCGGCACACTTTTGAAGAACCTTCTCATCTTCCACCACTTAAGAGGAGGGAACTAGGCTCAAGTGGAGATCAAGAAGAAGTCAAAACAATCATGGCTCAATGGAAGGTTGGACTTCTCCATAGGTCCAAAACATATGTTGAAGAAGAAGAGAACAAATGCAAATCTTATGTAATAGCACTTAGGAAAATAAGGCCCACGGTGGCTCAGTGAATGTAACAGTGATTCTTTATCAAATGAAATGGAAGGATTTTTCCTTTAATTGAGCCAAAATAATATGTCATATATGATATTGTCTTCCAATTCAATGATTCTGTCTGATAAAATGAAGCCTCGGGCTCTCCGTTCTGAGACGCGCCCCTAATAATGGCGTCAATTCCTCAACCCACGCCTTACCACATGTCGTCCATTTCATTTAATCAATTTTCTAAAAAATAGATAAAATCATAATTGACGCTTATTCAAACAGGCGTCTATTAATTTACGCCTCAAGGCAAGACGTTAATCGCTTTACATTCCTTAAAATATTTTCAAAATAATTCCTCAATTTCATAGAAATAACGCCTTCACACATGTCGTTCCTTAACAAACTGACGTCTGCTCACTAAGTCGTCAATTCCAAACAGTAATCATGACGATCGATCACATCAATCACCTTCCCATTAATGCGCCTGACGACGGTTACGAGTTCCCATGCAAACATAAATGACGCCTAGTCTCGGGTTGTCAAATCATGAAACCACGCCTCACCTCAGACCGTCAATTAATATAACGACGACCTCCCTCAGGGCATCAATTCTTTTCGACCGTTAAACCCCTTTTCCCTCCTTCTTCTCCTTCCTTCGTCTCCTTTATTTCCTTTCTTTCTCAAACCCTAACCGAGCCTCCCCCATCTCCGTCTCTCCCATCTCTCTCTCTATTCTCTCTCTTCTGAACCCATGGCTGGAGGTGCATTGAAACGACAGAGGGTCACCGCCCCAGAGGTGGTTGACCTAGGCGATGAGTACGCCGTGGAGGAAGCTCCTCTCGCGGCGGCCGAGGGTGTACCACCGGCCGAAGAAGCTCCGATGGTGGAGCAAGGCGGCGCAACCGAGGAAGAAGATGGTGAAGATGAAGATGAAGGCGAAGACGACGGTGAAGGTGAGGATGATGATGAAGACGACGGGGGTGAGTAATAAGAAGAGGAAGAAGAAGAAGGAGGGGAAGAAGAGGGAGGAGAAGAAGAAGGTGAGCCACCGGCGGCGACGGCGGTTGCCCCTCGACCCGGCCAACCACGGCGGCCACGTCAACCACGGCGACCTCTCCGGGGAGGGGTTCTAACGCCCGAACGAGGCAAGGTAGGTTCCCTACCCTCCATTTCAATTAATTTTTGATTTTATTTTCATTTCCATCAATTTCCATAGCCCTCGGTGAAGGGAAAACCAACACACAGTCAAATGACGCCCTAGTGGGTGCCGTCAATTAAAACAACGACCCTCCCTGGGTAGTCAGTTAAAATTGTTTTTATTTTCTGAAAAATGATAATTTCTAAAACCACGCCCTGCAGCATGTCGTCAATTAAAAAAATATCATGTTTATTCATAATTTGCTGTTAATTTCCATGCCATTTCTTTTATTTTTGATATATATTTTTGTTTTATTTTTATTTCATGTACTGGTAGATTAAAACCCACAGAAAACAACGCCTCCCCACTGGGGCGTCAATTCATTAAACGACGACCAAGGGGTGGTCGTCAATTAAAAAACTTTCACGATCATGTTTTAAGTCAGAAACTTACTTTCAAAACAGCGCCCCCCATAGGGGTGTCACTTAAACAAATAACGACCCAGGGTTGGTCGTCAATTCAAATTACGCATAAAATCACCAAAAACACATTCTGAAACAACGCCTCCCTCAGGGGCGTCAATTGAATAAGTCACGACCTAGGATGGGTCGTCAATTCAAACAGAAGGTAAATTAAAATAGCCAATGAATACCCACATGATAAACTTATAAAACTTAACTAAAAAATGTTATTTTGTTGTTTGCAGGGGTTGATGAGGACTCGGATTTCCTGGGTCCAGGTTCGAGCAGCTTACTACAGGATTCTAGACTTTCAGAGGGACAGGGTAGGTGCCATGGGGTTCGGACCCTTTCTTCGCATAGACCCCATGAGACCTGACCTACCCCTGATCCAGGTGCTTAGGGAGAGATGGGATAGGACTAGCCGGGCATTTCTGATGTCATGGGGTCACATGGTTCCTAGCCTAGAGGATGTTGCTAGGATCACCGGGCTGAGGGTGGACGGCGAGGCTGTAGGCAGGATCACCCTACCTGACTATAGCGAGTTCACACAGAGGCTGCTAGGGTTAGAGACAGTCTACGAGACGTCCGAGTGAGTGTAGGATCATCTACCGCACCGATCATACCATTGCTATGGGGTTGGGTGATTCTAGGAAGAGGTCGAGGGAGTCTCTAGAGCAGTTCTCATAGAGGGTGATTGATGGGGCTAGGGCTGCCTATTGCCAGGACCCAGCAGAGAGAGAGAGAGCAGATCGAGATTTGAGGAGGTTTCTATTCCTGATGCTCGGGAAGTTATTACTTGGCACGAAGGGTGACATTATCAACTGCCGCTTCTTAGGGATTCTTGAGGACTTAGAGGGCGTCGGCAGATATGCTTGGGGAGTAGCGTTGCTGGCGCACTTGATGGCCGACTTGTCCACAGGGACAGGTCAAGAGACGACTCTTAGCGGCTTTTCACCTTTTCTTTAGGTATGCATTTTTATCCTTTTCTTTTCTTTTTTCTTTTTCTTAAATGTATGTGAATGCTTTACTAATGCAATGCATGGATGCAGATATGGAGCCATCTATACATGCCGATGGGGCGTGTCGACCCTCGACTCGGAGATGAGGGATCCTTCGCTCTAGCACGGCATTGGCTGACCGTCATGACAGGAGCGCCACTCGCCTACGAGTTGCGAGTTCTACGGACGGAGTTCCGCGACTACCCTATCTCACTGGTATGCATGCTAAATATGATGCAATTTTTTTTGTTTTTATGAAGTATGTATGAAATGATGATGAGATATGATGATGCATGTTTGTGAATGCAGGTGGTGTGGAGACCCTATGAGGGGATGACCAATGAGGGCCAGCCTTGGGTCGTAGCGGGCCGACCTCGCTTTGGGCATGAGCTTTGGGTTCATTACCTGAACGAGATTGAGCCGTTACGGCTTAGGCTGGTGATGAGGACCCTCGGCCTACACCAGGAGTGGGTCGAGGTAGGAGAGCCCTGGGGGATAGGCAAGAAGACACACGGTGGCACGAAGGCGATCGACTGGAGAGCCCGATATCCTGACCAGTATGCCGACTGGCAGCGTGGCGGGACCCAAGTTACCTCACAGGTGACAGGCAGCTCCGAGTACCTCCGACGCTACTGGGAGGTTTACGCCGGCCGACCCCAGATGAGGGTCTTAGGGGTACGTATGAATGCATTTTCTTTCTAATTAATTACAAATATTATATATCTATTGTGTGACTGATGTGTATGATGAATGCAGGATGCACGGGACATAGCGGCGATGGACATGCAAGCCCATCTCCACAGCCTAGAGGCCCAGCTGGATACCACACAGGTAGACCTACAGACCCTGGTGAGTGTTTAAATTACCTATATGTAAATGATTTCCTGAATTATTGATGATTAGCCACTGACAATCTCAATGAATGCAGCGTGCCCAGCAGGGAGCGGCAATGAGAGAGACGGGAGGAGCCTCCAGCTCGAGGGGGCCTAGCGCAGAGACGATTGCACTAGCAGAGCATCTGGCTGGAGCAGTGGCACGGGCCGAGGCGACAGAGCACGACCTCGCCACACGGGTAAACTTAAACTCAAACTCAGATTTGCATTTGATTACATATTTATTATGTGTTGATGAAAATCTGTGTTTTTACAAACAGAGGAGCTCCGAGCCTCGCTTGCCTGCATCGAGGCAGGACATCGCGCGATGACTACTCGAGTGAGTTAATAAAGGTTTTATTTCAGTTGCTTATTTCATGAATTATTGAATTAAATGTGTTACTGATGATTCGTTTAATTGGTTGCAGACCTCCGAGTTACAGGCGGTACTTACCCAGGCTGCACTAGCTGGGACAGAGCTGACCATCCGTGAGCAGTGAGTCATGGAGCTGGAGAGGGCCTTGAGGCGGTGAGATGAGCTACCTCAGGACGTGGCAGAGCTGAGAGTCGCCCTCGAGATGGAGCGTAGGGAGCGTGCCCGGGAGTGAGAGGAGCGCCGTGAGCAGGAGATAGCACGCGAGCGGGAGCTTGCCCGGGAGCGAGAGGAGCGCCGTAAGCAGGAGGCAGCATGCAAGCGGGAGCTTGCAGACTTTAGGACCTAGCTAGCCGTCACTCAGGAGCGGCTGCAGTCGACCGAGGAGCGGTTACAGTGAGGCCGGGACCGAGCGAGAGCTGCGGGGTACGTGTTCACCAGTTCTGCCTTTGTAGCGGGTTCCTCTCTTCGGCAGAGGAGCGAGGCAGAGGAGCAGGCTCAAGCTCCAGCTACTTCCTGGGGGTCCATGCCCCCTCCACGAGCGCCTCGTTGGGAGGACGATAGTGAGGTAGAGAGTAGGAGAGAGGAGGGTGGAGGCGAGAGTTGAGAGAGACTTACTTGTACCTCTCCACCCTCACACCTGTACTCAGATATACATTGATATATATATATATGGAATTGAAATTTTTGTTACCTGAGTTACCTCGAGCACTTGTGAACTTTGTGTACTTGCCTTTGCTTTCACTTTTCTTTGTTACTTTTCATTCTTGCTCGTTCTTGTCCTGCGTCTGTAGTTCATACTTAAATAAACAGATTAATCCATCTGTCCGGCTTGGCCGCTTGATGGGAATCGACGCCGAACTAGTACTTCTCATATTGCATTTATATCCTTTAGTTTATTTTTTTTATCCATGGGAAAGTATACGCACAATTGTACGGCTTTATCGGCCAATGCGTCACTCCCGTAGATTATGTGGGTTTCTATGTAATTTGCCCATGGGACCAGCAAGGGGGCCCTCAGCCCTTTCCCATTGGTCCACCTAGACCATGTGGGGCTGGTCAACCAGCCTAGGTGGCCTTCTAGATGAGTGGAATAGTCATATGCCACATGGGTAGACAAAGGGTTAAGAATGTCAACATTCTACACCCATCCCACCTACCCCCATTCAACCTTCCAGTCAAAACCTACCCATAGTCAATAGGCCCCCCCCCCTTCATTTTTTAATGTTATTTTTTATGTTTGTGGCATGCAATCCTAGCCCTTCAATCCCCATCCCTAGATCTAAGGGTGGACAATTGATTTGGTTGGAATCATATAAAAGATTGTATTTTTATGTGAAAATCAATGAAAATCAGAATTTTGTTGAATGAGCAAGAGCTAGCTGCGCCCCCAGCCCTCTCTCCTCTGGTTCTCCCCTTCCCAAGCCTCCATTCTAGAGTGGTATCTCCTTTCCCCACCCTCCGGTGATCATCGGTGCCGCCGCCGCCGCCGTTCGTGCCGCCATCGAGCCGCCGCTGCAGTTCTGTCCGCACAGTACCATAGCAACTTCCACGAAATTCCTACCTCAGCCATGAGCTCAGATCGAGCTGGGAATTTTACTGGGTGTTCCAGAGGTGTCAAGAACATCCCCTAAATTTTTGTTTGTCATTCAGATCCCGTTTAGTATTTTTAGATTTTCGTCCACTCTTCCACTTCTGTTCTATCTGCTATCTGTTTCCATTTTCACCCGCCCTGAGTTTTAGGTCTTAGGCCCACTTTTTGATTTTTTTTCATCCCACAAATTTTACGGACGTTTCCTTCCATCCACCCCTTCATCCACAATTTTTCTTAATTTTTGATTCGTCCATCTCATATTTTCTAAAAATCATCCTTAGTCCCATCTACAGTTCTGTCCACCTGTTCCCAGATCCGACCACCAGTCACTCCACAAATCATATCAAATCACCCCCACCTCCAACTCCAATTCCCAAAATTGTCCCAATTCCTTGGTTTGATTATCTAAAACTTTGAAGAAGAGCTCAAAGTCCGAATCCCAATGTAAGTAGGCGGTCAACTGCCTTTTACAGGGATCTGATATGCTGATCTGAGATTTCTGGAGCAGTGGAGCAGAAGATTGAAAAATATCTAAGGCCCTGGGCCGCATAGGTTCAGAGGAATCCACTGACCCTACGTTTGAGGATTTTGAGTCCTCTTTCCAACGGCACTGGTTTCGTCGCATTCCGGCGACGGGGCTGATCACAGCGGCCATTTTCGTCCGAGCGCGCGCTGCAAAATAGCAGCAACCAGCCCGTGGGCAGCAATTCTGACGGGTACCGAACGGAGCCGCCCGGCCTCCGATCGCCGTTCCAGCGTGCCGCCAGCCCGGGGATCGCTTCTACCAGTGTCCCCACCACAGCGGTGACACCGGGTCCCACACGGCCCCTCCGGACAGCGCGTGGGCCCCACGGTCGTGATTACGCGTGTAGCCGAATCAACACACGAAGCTGCCCGTCATCCCAAATTCGGTCCTCCCGGGCCCATTTGTGTCGCCCTTTACCTCCCTGCGTGGAGTGGGCATATTCCCATTGCTGTAATTATTGTGTGTTAAGTTCCCCGGGAGTACGAGTTTCGGCCGGGTCCGTCGTCCCCATGCCGAGCGCGTGGAGGTATCGTTCTCGCTCCCTACACTCGGCATTTGCTTATTTTCATATATACTTTTTTATGCCGCTGCTAGAGAGCATGATAGGGTAACTAGCTCGCTTTCTATTTGTATCACCGTTGCTGCGAGAGTGAGCATTACCGTCCCGTGACCCGATCCGGGCACGAAAGAGAGAGCCGACCACCCTAGCTCTTGCCGGTTTCTCAACCGCGCACGTCCGACGCTTCCCTCGTTAAGGGACGATCGCGAGCTTGTCGTGTCCGTGTCTCGTCCCGCATCAATTTGGTATCAGAGCAGGTTGAGTCTAGGGTGTCAAAAAGAAAAAAAAAGAGTGTCATTTATGTCTAGGCATTATTCATTGTCTACGTCGAGTCTAAGATCATCATATTTTTAAAACAACAAAAAAGAGTCGTTTTGGGTCGCATACATCCCTTTACTTGGTATATCAAAAGGTGTTGTCCGAACGTTAGGCTACGCCTATCGGGAAGGCCGCACACTTGCGCGAGTGATCTTCGGATCGGTTAACTCCGCCATGTACCGAGTTTTGGTTATGTCTAGGTGCATTAGTTAGCATCACATTTTGCTTTTAAAACAAAAAAAAAATGGCCTTGCATATTCATTCCTAGGGGACCGACCCCCTCTTAGCCACCATGGCCATACCCCGAACCTATAGTCCCGATGAAGTGGGCGCAATGTTCCAAGCCTTGATGGGGCAAGTGCAAAGGTTTAGTACAAGCCTAGATCGGTTTAGTACTAGCCTAGATCGGTGTATCGGGGTAGATTGGTTGTTCCCGGAGCCACCCCAAGGACCCCTTCACCATGAGAAGGACATTCCTTCCTCATCCATGAGAGCTCCAATGACATCACTCTCTATTTCCGAACTTGATTCGGAACCATCTCATTTGGAACCACCCAAGCCCGATCTACCCATATTTCTAACGGGTACACTATACATCGCCGAGCCACTTTTTAGTTGGCTCAAGGATGGCTTGGTCCCACATCCCTTCCCATCCATGGACCCCATTCTACCTCTTATGTCGGTCAACTCATTCCATACCACATTTCGATCTCGTCACCATGTTGATACATTGGACGATCTTATCATGGGATTAGATTCACAATGGGAGTTGACGCATCTTTTGGCCCGAGGCTTTGACCAACCCGCTAGTCTTAGCTTCACCCATCCGGCCTTCGGGTCTATTACCTCCGAGTGCACCGTGGGTTGTGTCACCACGGAGGTCCTCTTACTCCTTCCCTTACCGGACGAGCCTGAATTCATACCCTTTTGTCCGAGGGAGGAATCATACTTCTTGCCTACGGTCCCCGTCCCACCCATCACAATTCAAGAAGGTGATTATCCACACCTTCAAAACTTCTACACGTGGGACCGTGACTTGTGGGAACCCACCACAAGGGGTCACACATTCTTTGACCCATTTGACCCCTACTCTAGTGGGCCCTGTGACCCATCACTTCCCTCATACCTTATCGGGGAAGTCCACTTTCATACCCCTTTGCCACGGGCCGGGTCCTCCATACCCACCAAGCCCGTCCACGATACACCTACACCCAGCTCTTCCACACCCTGCTTTCCCAGCCCTCTCAAGTCTCCCAAATCCAAAGGGCCGTCCATGCATGACTGGGTCATACTTGGACATTTAGGTGTACCTCATGCCACCCATCTCCGGTTACATAACATGCATGCATGGCACACATTCGGGTGTCCTGGTCCGCCGTCACCCATGTACGGGTCGGACTAACATTAGGTGTGTCTAGGGTCATAGTTGAGTCAATGTGCTTTTCTTCGTGTGGTTTATTTTGTGTGGTTTGTTTGCATACGTGTGTTAGTGCATGGTGAGTCTGCATGTGTCTTGTGCAAGCTCGTTGTCGTTCTCTTATGAGTAAGAGGTGATTGGACTCACTTGATGAGTATGGGATCGGTTCTACTTCTATACCCGGATCAGTCACCTATAGGGACTCAGCGGTGATTCCTAGTGAGTCTTCGAGCTGCTTCCTTCCTTTTTGAGAGTGCCCCTTCGGAGTGACCACCTTTAGCCCATAGCAGTTCGCATATCGAGTATATATGGAATAAGTAGGTGCCGATCATTTGGAGTGGAGCATACCCGCGTTACTTGGCACGGTGACAGATCCGCCGGAGTACTCGAGCATTCCTACCCCTACTCGACGGGGTCGAGTTCCTCCCACCCGGGGAGAGTTGATGGGAATCGACGCCGAACTAGTACTTCTCATATTGCATTTATATCCTTTAGTTTATTTTTTTTATCCATGGGAAAGTATACGCACAATTGTACGGCTTTATCGGCCAATGCGTCACTCCCGTAGATTATGTGGGTTTCTATGTAATTTGCCCATGGGACCAGCAAGGGGGCCCTCAGCCCTTTCCCATTGGTCCACCTAGACCATGTGGGACTGGTCAACCAGCTTAGGTGGACTTCTAGATGAGTGGAATAGTCATATGCCACATGGGTAGACAAAGGGTTAAGAATGTCAACATTCTACACCCATCCCACCTACCCCCATTCAACCTTCCATTCAAAACCTACCCATAGTCAATAGGCCGCCCCCCCTTCATTTTTTAATGTTTTTTTTTGTGTTTGTGGCATGCAATCCCAGCCCTTCAATCCCCATCCCTAGATCTAAGGGTGGACAATTGATTTGGTTGGAATCATATAAAAGATTGTATTTTTATGTGAAAATCAATGAAAATCAGAATTTTGTTGAATGAGCAAGAGCTAGCTGCGCCCCCAGCCCTCTCTCCTCTGGTTCTCCCCTTCCCAAGCCTCCATTCTAGAGTGGTATCTCCTTTCCCCACCCTCCGGTGATCATCGGTGCCGCCGTCGCCGCCGTTCGTGCCGCCATCGAGCCGCCGCTGCAGTTCTGCCCGCGCAGTACCATAGCAAATTCCACGAAATTCCCACCTCAGCCATGAGCTCAAATCAAGCTGGGAATTTTACTGGGTGTTCCAGAGGTGTCAAGAACATCCCCTAAATTTTGGTTTGTCATTAAGATCACGTTTAGTATTTTTAGATTTTCGTCCACTCTTCCACTTCTGTTCTATCTGCTGTCTGTTTCCATTTTCACCCGCCCTGAGTTTTAGGTTATAGGCCCACTTTTTGATTTTTGTTCATCCCACAAAATTTACTGGCGTTTCCTTCCATCCACCCCTTCATCCCCAATTTTTCTGAATTTTTGGTTCGTCCATCTCATATTTTCTAAAAATCGTCCTTCGTCCCATCTACAGTTCTGTCCACCTGTTCCCAGATCCGACCACCAGTCACTCCAAAAATCATATCAAATCACCCCCACCTCCAACTCCAATTCCCAAAATTGTCCCAGTTCCGTGGTTTGATTATCTACAACTTTGAAGAAGAGCTCAAAGTCCGAATCCCATTGTAAGTAGGCGGTAAACTGCCTTTTACAGGGATTTGATATGCTGATCTGAGATTTCTGGAGCAGTGGAGCAGAAGATTGAAAAATATCTAAGGCCCTGGGCCGCATAGGTTCAGAGGAATCCACTGATCCTCCGTTTGAGGATTTTGAGTCCTCTTTCCAACGGCACTGGTTTCGTCGCATTCCGGCGACGGGGCTGATCACAGCGGCCATTTTCGTCCGAGCGCGCGCTGCAAAACAGCAGCAACCAGCCCGTGGGCAGCAATTCCGACGGGTACCGAACGGAGCCGCCCGGCCTCCGATCGCCGTTCCAGCGTGCCGCCAGCCCGGGGATCGCTTCTACCAGTGTCCCCACCACAGCGGTGACACCGGGTCCCACACGGCCCCTCCGGACAGCGCGTGGGCCCCACGGTCGTGATTACACGTGTAGCCGAATCAACACACGAAGCTGCCCGTCATCCCACATTCGGTCCTCCCGGGCCCATTTGTGTCGCCCTTTACCTCCCTGCGTGGAGTGGGCATATTCCCATTGCTGTAATTATTGTGTGTTAAGTTCCCCGGGAGTACGAGTTTCGGCCGGGTCCGTCGTCCCCATGCCGAGCGCGTGGAGGTATCGTTCTCGCTCCCTACACTCGGCATTTGCTTATTTTCATATATACTTGTTTATGCCGCTGCTAGAGAGCATGATAGGGTAACTAGCTCGCTTTCTATTTGTATCACCGTTGCTGCGAGAGTGAGCATTACCGTCCCGTGACCCGATCCGGGCACGAAAGAGAGAGCCGACCACCCTAGCTCTTGCGGGTTTCTCAACCGCGCACGTCCGACGCTTCCCTCGTTAAGGGACGATCGCGAGCTTGTCGTGTCCATGTCTCGTCCCGCATCAATTTGGTATCAGAGCGAGGTTGAGTCTTGGGTGTCAAAAAGAAAAAAAAAGAGTGTCATTTATGTCTAGGCATTATTCATTGTCTACGTCGAGTCTAAGATCATCATAATTTTAAAACAACAAAAAAGAGTTGTTTTGGGTCGCATACATCCCTTTACTTGGTATATCAAAAGGTGTTGTCCGAACGTTAGGCTACGCCTATCGGGAGGGCCGCACACTTGCGCGAGTGATCTTCGGATCGGTTAACTCTGCCATGTACCGAGTTTTGGTTATGTCTAGGTGCATTAGTTAGCATCACATTTTGCTTTTAAAACAAAAAAAAAATGGCCTTGCATATTCATTCCTAGGGGACCGACCCCCTCTTAGCCACCATGGCCATACCCCGAACCTATAGTCCCGATGAAGTGGGCGCAATGTTCCAAGCCTTGATGGGGCAAGTGCAAAGGTTTAGTACAAGCCTAGATCGGTTTAGTACTAGCCTAGATCGGTGTATCGGGGTAGATTGGTTGTTCCCGGAGCCACCCCAAGGACCCCTTCACCATGAGAAGGACATTCCTTCATCATCCATGAGAGCTCCAATGACATCACTCTCTATTTCCGAACTTGATTCGGAACCATCTCATTTGGAACCACCCAAGCCCGATCTACCCATATTTCTAACGGGTACACTATACATCGCCGAGCCACTTTTTAGTTGGCTCAAGGATGGCTTGGTCCCACATCCCTTCCCATCCATGGACCCCATTCTACCTCTTATGTCGGTCAACTCATTCCATACCACATTTCGATCTCGTCACCATGTTGATACATTGGACGATCTTATCATGGGATTAGATTCACAATGGGAGTTGACGCATCTTTTGGCCCGAGGCTTTGACCAACCCGCTAGTCTTAGCTTCACCCATCCGGCCTTCGGGTCTATTACCTCCGAGTGCACCGTGGGTTGTGTCACCACGGAGGTCCTCTTACTCCTTCCCTTACCGGACGAGCCTGAATTCATACCCTTTTGTCCGAGGGAGGAATCATACTTCTTGCCTACGGTCCCCGTCCCACCCATCACAATTCAAGAAGGTGATTATCCACACCTTCAAAACTTCTACACGTGGGACCGTGACTTGTGGGAACCCACCACAAGGGGTCACACATTCTTTGACCCATTTGACCCCTACTCTAGTGGGCCCTGTGACCCATCACTTCCCTCATACCTTATCGGGGAAGTCCACTTTCATACCCCTTTCCTACGGGCCGGGTCCTCCATACCCACCAAGCCCGTCCACGATACACCTACACCCAGCTCTTCCACACCCGGCTTTCCCAGCCCTCTCAAGTCTCCTAAATCCAAAGGGCCGTCCATGCATGACTGGGTCATACTTGGACATTTAGGTGTACCTCATGCCACCCATCTCCGGTTACATAACATGCATGCATGGCACACATTCGGGTGTCCTGGTCTGCCGTCACCCATGTACGGCTCGGACTAACATTAGGTGTGTCTAGGGTCATAGTTGAGTCAATGTGCTTTTCTTCGTGTGGTTTATTTTGTGTGGTTTGTTTGCATACGTGTGTTAGTGCATGGTGAGTCTGCATGTGTCTTGTGCAAGCTCGTTGTCGTTCTCTTATGAGTAAGAGGTGATTGGACTCACTTGATGAGTATGGGATCGGTTCTACTTCTATACCCGGATCAGTCACCTATAGGGACTCAGCGGTGATTCCTAGTGAGTCTTCGAGCTGCTTCCTTCCTTTTTGAGAGTGCCCCTTCGGAGTGACCACCTTTAGCCCATAGCAGTTCGCATATCGAGTATATATGGAATAAGTAGGTGCCGATCATTTGGAGTGGAGCATACCCGCGTTACTTGGCACGGTGACAGATCCGCCGGAGTACTCGAGCATTCCTACCCCTACTCGACGGGGTCGAGTTCCTCCCACCCGGGGAGAGTTGATGGGAATCGACGCCGAACTAGTACTTCTCATATTGCATTTATATCCTTTACTTTATTTTTTTTATCCATGGGAAAGTATACGCACAATTGTACGGCTTTATCGGCCAATGCGTCACTCCCGTAGATTATGTGGGTTTCTATGTAATTTGCCCATGGGACCAGCAAGGGGGCCCTCAGCCCTTTCCCATTGGTCCACCTAGACCATGTGGGGCTGGTCAACCAGCCTAGGTGGACTTCTAGATGAGTGGAATAGTCATATGCCACATGGGTAGATAAAGGGTTAAGAATGTCAACATTCTACACCCATCCCACCTACCCCCATTCAACCTTCCATTCAAAACCTACCCATAGTCAATAGGCCGCCCCCCCTTCATTTTTTAATGTTTTTTTTTATGTTTGTGGCATGCAATCCCAGCCCTTCAATCCCCATCCCTAGATCTAAGGGTGGACAATTGATTTGGTTGGAATCATATAAAAGATTGTATTTTTATGTGAAAATCAATGAAAATCAGAATTTTGTTGAATGAGCAAGAGCTAGCTGCGCCCCCAGCCCTCTCTCCTCTGGTTCTCCCATTCCCAAGCCTCCATTCTAGAGTGGTATCTCCTTTCCCCACCCTCCGGTGATCATCGGTGCCGCCGTCGCCGCCGTTCGTGCCGCCATCGAGCCGCCGCTGCAGTTCTGCCCGCGCAGTACCATAGCAAATTCCACGAAATTCCCACCTCAGCCATGAGCTCAGATCGAGCTGGGAATTTTACTGGGTGTTCCAGAGGTGTCAAGAACATCCCCTAAATTTTGGTTTGTCATTCAGATCCCGTTTAGTATTTTTAGATTTTCGTCCACTCTTCCACTTCTGTTCTATCTGCTGTCTGTTTCCATTTTCACCCGCCCTGAGTTTTAGGTTATAGGCCCACTTTTTGATTTTTGTTCATCCCACAAATTTTACTGGCGTTTCCTTCCATCCACCCCTTCATCCCCAATTTTGCTGAATTTTTGGTTCGTCCATCTCATATTTTCTAAAAATCGTCCTTCGTCCCATCTACAGTTCTGTCCACCTGTTCCCAGATCCGACCACCAGTCACTCCAAAAATTATATCAAATCACCCCCACCTCCAACTCCAATTCCCAAAATTTTCCCAGTTCCGTGGTTTGATTATCTACAACTTTGAAGAAGAGCTTAAAGTCCGAATCCCACTATAAGTAGGCGGTCAACTGCCTTTTACAGGGATCTGATATGCTGATCTGAGATTTCTAGAGCAGTGGAGCAGAAGATTGAAAAATATCTAAGGCCCTGGTCCGCATAGGTTCAGAGGAATCCACTGACCCTACGTTTGAGGATTTTGAGTCCTCTTTCCAACGGCACTGGTTTCGTCGTATTCCGGCGACGGGGCTGATCACAGCGGCCATTTTCGTCCGAGCGCGCGCTGCAAAACAGCAGCAACCAGCCCGTGGGCATCAATTCCGACGGGTATCGAACGGAGCCGCCCGGCCTCCGATCGCCGTTCAAGCGTGCCGCCAGCCCGGGGATTGCTTCTACCAGTGTCCCCACCACAGCGGTGACACCGGGTCCCACACGGCCCCTCCGGACAGTGCGTGGGCCCCACGGTCGTGATTACGCGTGTAGCCGAATCAACACACGAAGCTGCCCGTCATCCCGAATTCGGTCCTCCCGGGCCCATTTGTGTCGCCCTTTACCTCCCTGTGTGGAGTGGGCATATTCCCATTGCTGTAATTATTGTGTGTTAAGTTCCCCGGGAGTACGAGTTTCGGCCGGGTCCGTCGTCCCCACGCCGAGCGCGTGGAGGTATCGTTCTCGCTCCCTACACTCGGCATTTGCTTATTTTCATATATACTTGTTTATGCCGCTGCTAGAGAGCATGATAGGGTAACTAGCTCGCTTTCTATTTGTATCACCGTTGCTGCGAGAGTGAGCATTACCGTCCCGTGACCCGATCCGGGCACGAAAGAGAGAGCCGACCACCCTAGCTCTTGCCGGTTTCTCAACCGCGCACGTCCGACGCTTCCCTCGTTAAGGGACGATCGCGAGCTTGTCGTGTCCGTGTCTCGTCCCGCATCACCGCTTGCTCAATAAGCAAGGGGTTGCCTCTTCTTTGACCTTGTTGACGGGTCAAGGGGCCAAGCCTCTAATTAATAAAGGTGGATAATAAAAATATATAAGGAAATACAGCATGCAAGTAAACAGATGTCAACTTAAAATAAAAAGATGTCCACACAAAGATGCATCAAGCATATGAGATGAGCAGCAGCAGGCTTGATTTTCTGTTATTTTTATTTTTTTTATAGTTTAAAAATGATGCCCCCGCAAACGGGCGCTGATTATGGAATTGACGCCGAAGTGGGAGGCGTTTATTTAGAAAATCATTTTTTTATTATTTTATTTTTATCATGAAAAATGACGACATCGACAAAGCCGTGAATTTATTAAATGACGCCCCTATAAAGGGCGTGAATTACAAAATCAATTATATTTTTGTTTATTTTTTGTTATTTTTTTTGGAAATGACGACCCTAGAGGAGTCGCAGCTCATGAAAATGACGCTTGCCCAGAGGGCGTTATTTTTAAGGAAAACATGTTTTTCCTTTTTTTGTTATGGGACTGGGCACAGTATAAGGGCCTTAAACCTTACACAATCATCGTCTTGAATTCATTAATCTTTCTTAAAGATTTAACAAAGGGTCAACATGCTTAAATACTCGTGCTTTTACTCATATTCTCTTGCGGCCCAACCTTCTTAGTCGGTCTTCGCCACGCTTTGAGCTTGTAACCTACCATGGAGAGGGAAGGGAAGAATAAGTTGAGGAAGCTCATGGGAGGTTTCCGAGAACGGGGAAACTTTCCTCCCCTGCCCTAATTCCTGTTGGGATTCGGTCTTTGGCTTAGGGAATATTTGTTGCTCTTTTTGCCCTTATTCATACATGCTTACGACCAGGGTTTTCCCTGCGGGGACTTTGCCCTCTTGACATACTTTCCCTTTGTTTCGACTTTCTTTTTTTCTTTTCTTCAAATAGATAGAGTCCTAATTGTACTTGGGCTTTAAGCATTTGGTTCCCTTTTGGGCCCTGACTTCCACCTACTAGGGCGGCGGACAGGTTTGGTTAATATTCTCTGACTCGTACTGCCTCTCGTGAGCCGAAGAGGAGAGAATAGGTATGGTTCGTACACTCTTAGTTTGGATCTGACTTCCCACGAATTCTAGGCCGCTCGAGTTTAAAAATAAAGCGTGTAGTGTGTGCGGGAGTTGACCCCAAAGTTAAACCCTCAAGACTGAAGAATGAATTAAGGATTTTGATTTTTCGGGCTCGCTGCCTATGTACCGTGCTAGTCTGCAAAATTTTTGACTTTTTTGTTTTGTTGTTTTATTGTTTTGATCTTCTCTTTCCGATTTTTTTTCTTTCTTTTTTTTTAGCGGTAGTATTTCTTCAAGTAAAGACCATTCCAAGGGTGAGCCAGCTCTTCACCTTCAGCATTAATTAATTTGTAAGCGTTGCCAGGATAAACATCTTTTATGACGAAGGGCCCTTCCCAGTTAGGTTGAAGTTTTGAACGAGGCCCTCCGAGTTTTACGAAGATTCTTTTAATTACCATTTCATCGATTTTAAATTTTCTCTCAATTACTTTCATTTGGTAAAAACGTGAAAGCATGTTTTGATAAATACGTGCATACTCGGCGGCAGCCAAATGCTTCTCATCTAGAGTTCCAACTGAGCAAGGAGAGATCCGTGACATTCATCAATGGGGAGCTCCTTGTCTAATTATACTCCAAGGGAAGGGATAAGAATCTCGTAAGGGACTACCGCCTCCATTCCATAAGTAAGGGCAAAAGGGGTTTACCCAGTAGGGGTACGAATAGAAGTGCGATAGGCCCAAAGAGCTTCAACCAATTTTTCTGGCCAATCCGCAAATTTATTAGCCTCACATGTTTTCTTAATAATCTTGATCAAGGTTTTTTTAGTTGCCTCTGCTTGGCCATTGCCCTGCGGATAGTAAGGGGATGAATGATGTAATGCAATATTATACCTGTTGCAGAGGTCCTGAAGCTCCTGAGAGATAAATTGTGGCCCATTGTCGGTGATGATGGTACTTGAGATGCCGAACCTTGCGATGATGTTCTTCATTATAAATTTACAGATGGTCGACTCTTTTATTTCACGTAAGCTTTCGCTTCCGCCCACTTGGTGAAGTACTCCGTGGCCGTGAGTATAAATGACTTTGGTTTTGTGAGGAGGTTCGGATCACCAAGGGGTCCAATGATGTCAAAAGCCCACATGGAGAAAGGCCATGGGGAGGACATAGGATGGAGTGAAGAAGCATGAGACTGAATTATTTCGACGTGCAGTTGGCACTTAACACACCTTCGAACATAGATGGAACAATCCTCTTCTAGAGTGGGCCAATAGAAACCTAGCCTAAGGATTTTCTTAGCAAGCATCTGGCTATTGACATAACCACCACACACTCCTGAATGCGCCTCTTCCACGACCTTCTAAGATTCATCATCATCTAGGCACCTTAATAAAACTCCGGTGAGACCTCTTCTTTAGATTATACCTCCAATCAGGGTGTATCGCTGAGCAACTCTTCGAATGGCTTTCTTTTCTTCAGCTGTGGCCTCCTCAGGATAGGATTGATCCTAGCAATACTTAGCAATCTTGTAATACCACGGCTTTTCTTCATCATCCAATTCTTCTTCTAAATCCAATAGCATGACCTTATTCTCAATGATTCCATCTTGCTTAACCTTCCCAAGCACCTCCTCCTTAACACTAAGGAAAGCTGTATCTTTAATAGTTGGAGTCAGCCGCTTGTGAATAATGATAGAATGGGAATCCCTTTCGGGAAGGAAAACCAGAGAAGATGCAAGAGAAGCGAGAGCATCAGTTAAAATGTTATGTTCACAAGGAACGTGAACGAAGATTAATTTGGTGAAAAGCTTGGTATAAGTAGAAGTTAATTCCAGATAGGGTTTGAGTTTAGGATTGAGCGTACGGCACTTGGTGAGCACTTGGCGAAGAATAAGCTGACTATCACCTACAATTCGCAATTGGGTAACACCGAATTGATGAGCGGCCTCCAGTCCGGCCAGAAGAGCCTCATACTCAGCTATATTATTTGTAACTGGAAATGCAAGCTGAGAGGCGAGCGAATAGTGATACCCTCCGGTGATAGAAGAACAATGCCAATCCCTTTTCCGTTTGAATTCAAAGCTCCATCAAAATGTAACGTCCACATCGAATCGGATTGATTGACGGACATTAGTTCCTCATCTAGAAACTCTGAGCGAACAGGGTCAAATCTAGGGAGAGGGTGATGAGCAAGATGTTCTGCTATGGCATAGCCTTTAATTGCTTTTTGCTGAATGTAGACAATATCGAATTGAGAAAGGAAACTTTGCCATCGTGCTAATCGGTCGGTGAGAATAGTTTTTTCAAGAAGAAACTTGATTGGATTCATACGAGCAATGCGATGAATTTCGTGAGCTAAAAAATAATGCTTGAGTTTCTGAACTACTCAGACTAAGGCAGCACAAGTCTTCTCTATAGCTGAGTACCTCTGCTCACAAGGGTTGAGAAGCTTTGACAAGTAGTAGGCTGCCCTTTCTTTTCCTTCTTCGTCAACTTGGGCTAGGACAACGCCTACAGAGTCATCCAGGACGGAAATGTAGAGAACAAGCGGTTTGCCTGGAACTGGCGGCCTCAGGACAGGAGGATTTGAGAGATAATCCTTCAATCCGTCAAAAGCTGCCTGACATTTGTCATCCCAAAGAAACTTGACTCCCGGCTTAGTAAGCTCGTAGAACGGCCTACATCTTTATGAATGCTGGGAGACAAATCGGCGAATAAATTGCAACCTCCCGATCAACCCTCGGACTTCTTTCAAATTCTTGGGAGGGGGCATTTCCCTTATGGCCTTCGCCTTGTTGGGATCAATCTTGATACCCCTCTTACTTATGATGAACCCAAGCAACTTCCCTGATGAAACACCAAACACGCACTTCTTGGGATTCATTTTTAGCTGATACTCCCGCGCTCTTTGCAAGACTTTGGTTAGAACCCCACGATGTTCAATCCTTGTTCTTGATTTCACTACCAGGTCGTCAACGTACACCTCTATATAAATGTGGATCATATCATGAAAAATCGCCATCATAGCCCTTTGATAGGTGGCTCTAGCATTCTTGAGTCCGAAGGGCATGACCATATAGCAATAAGTTCCCCATGGTGTAGTGAACGATGTTTTCTCTTGATCCTCCTCAGTCAAGCGGATCTGATTGTAACCTGAAAAGCCATCCATAAAGGAGAGAGTCTCATATCCTGCCGTATTGTTTATCAAAACATCAATATGAGGGAGGGGGAAGTCATCTTTAGGACACGCGCGGTTGAGGTCCTAAAAGTCTATACAAATCTGCACCTTTCCATCTTTGTCATCTTGTGTTTTGGCTAAGTCGGTTCCTCTGACGCGCCTGCCCTAGTGCGTCAGGCTCGCGTAACGCGCCTGCCCCAGTCCGTTACGATCTGTTTGACTGAATTTGACCGGGTCAGTCGGTTCGTGTAGCGGCTGTGCCCCTGTGCATCACAGCTGTGTAATGCGCCTGCCACACGCCGTTACACTCTGTTTGGCTGAGCTGGGTGGCTGTGTCTGTTAGCTCTAACGGCCCTGCCCCCGTGCGTCACGGCGTTGTAACGCGTCCGTCGTGGACCGTTACATGCTGTTTGTCTGAGTTTTCAGACTTGGGTCTGTTGGCCCTGACGCGTCTGCTCCCGTGCGTTAGGTTGGCGTGACGCGCCTGTCATCGTGCGTTAGGTCGCTGTAACGCGCCTACCCTGGTGTGTTACGTGGCTCGCGTTTTGGTTTTGTGCCTGTTGGCTCTGACGCGCCCGCCCTGGTGCGTCAGGTGCCTGTAACGCCCCTGTGGTGGTGCGTTACAGCCTTGTTGTGGCCGTTATGGCCGTTGGGTGTTCAGTGTTTGCCCATGTGTTGGGCAGTCGTAGGTTGGTGTTCTAGGGATGTGTTTGTGTGGCAGTGGTCTTCTGGATCGGTTGGTTTAGGTGACTGGGTATGGTCTTTTCCCTGAATGCGACAGTTCCCTAACGACGCAATCTAGAATTACCAATGTCCTTGTCTCTGGTTGCGTGGCGGATGTTCCTTGACTACTAGGTGTGCCTAGTGGTTGAATGACGGTCCATTCTGCCAGAGCGTGGTTTTTGTCGTTTCGGTTTCTGCTTGTCTTGGCTTGGTCTCGTGGTTTACCTATGACCCATGGGTGTCTGTTGACGTCCTATGAGGGCAGTAACCATGATGGGACAGCCAGGAGTGCTCGTGCATGCCGTGTTTTGTGTCGGTGTCGTTTGGCTCCGGTCAACCGGGGGTTGCCCAGGGGTTGACAGGTGGCTTTGTGTGCCTCGGCGATTTTGTCCAGTTCGAGACACTGGTTCTGGATGCCTCGGGGTGCAATTTTACCTTGAGTTGCGTGTCCAGGCGTGCCGGAGGGTTCTTGCTGTTCCCTCAGGTATCTGTGAGTCGTTTTCTACGAAGTGTCATTTCTCGTGGCTTAGGATTAGACCGATTGGCGGCTTGTTCCGCTGTCAGTGACGATCTTGCCTTTGAGTCATCCAACTCAAGGATCGTTACGTTGTAGGTCTAGTTGCCTAATCCTGAGTCTGTTGGCGGTAGTAGTACTGCCAATGGTGCCTAGTAGTGCATGTGACAGCGCGTTCTAGGTTGTCCGTACTCTAGCACTTGTGTTCTTGAGTTTGATGTCTCGTGAACCTCCGCTTGGCGTGGCCTGTCGATGCACGCGGTCCAGTGTGTTGACCCAACTCGGAGGGGTGGAAAGGGCAGTTCCTGAGATACGGTTTGTAAGCTAGTTCCGTGGGCTCCCAGCCAACGGTAGCGTCCTACCGAAGGAGAAAACTAGCTAGAGGACCTGGCTTAGGCTAGAGCCAGTGTGTGCACACGTTGTCAGGGGCTGAGGACTTACGTCGACGGGTGTGACCCTGACTAGTTACTTGTTACTGTTGTTCCTGTTTGGTTCAGTGCGTGTCTGCGTCTCTGTTGTGTCTTTAGCGGTACCGTAGGCGAGACACTCGGGACGCAGCATAAGATGTCAGTGGACGCAGCTGGCTATTCTCCTTGTGAGGAGGCGCTTCTGTCACGTGACTCTTCGTGTTCTTCATGTTTCTTGTGTGTCGTGACCTTTTCAGATTAGCCCTCTCGTGGCCCTACTCGAGGTCAGTGTCGTGTTGTGTGCATGACGTCTTAGTCGTGTGTGTCGTCTAGTCTGTCCGTCATCTGTCTGGGTCTTTCCTAGACTTTTTGTCTGTCCTTGCTGGTCTTCGTCTTAGGCCTAGCGGCGTGTCGACAGATCAGTAACTCCTGAATTTGTCAGATCGGAGTCGCCCTTCTGTCGCTGCCTGGAGTAGTTTGGGGTGTCGAGGTTAGTTCGGCAGCCGCTTGTCTGGTGCGGATTCTTCCCCTTTCCTACTTCTTCCCTACTCCTACTCCCCATCTGTTCTTTACTGCTTCTAGAGTGGTTTTACAGCTTTGTAGTGTAGTTTTTCCGCTTTACTACACTTGTTGTTCTTCTTGTCATCTTTGTTGTTCCGTTGCTGCGTGTTTTTCAGTGGGGATCCGTGTGACCCCTATTGAGTCTCTCTTTGGAGACTCACCCCTGCTTTTCAGGTGGGTGGCGTCGTCTCTATTCGTGGTTCCTGGTGTGGTGCGTCTGTAGCTGCCAGCGGTACCTGCGTCGGGTTTCCCCCGACCTTAGTGTACGTTCTTTTCCTGTGGCCTGTACTTGTCTTTAATTTTCTGGACTAGACTCTGATGTAATTGCTATATTGAACTATTAATTAAAAAGTAATTTTATTTCTGCTACTTTTGCAAACCGATCTAATGAAATGTAATTGCTTACCGTACTATCTCTGTGGCTTCAATGTACTACACGACAATCCTTTTTCCCTTCGGAGCTTTACCGCTCTTGGGAGGCCTCGCGGGTTCCAAGTGGTATCAGGTGTATTCGGTAGTCCTACCGGGTATATCTGGTATCCGGGATCCGGGTCGCCCAGAGGTGGTCTCCCAAACTGAATGCCCTAAATGTAGCCTAATGCAAACAATATCAAGCAGGTGATATGAGAATCAATCAAATGAATGAACAACAATAAACGGGGTTCTGTGGGCACAAAACAAAAAATGACGACCTGGATAAGGTCGCTATATCAACAAGAGACGACTGAGTGTCAGTCGCTAATCACTGTGAACAGTGCAAAAAGATAGCAATCAGAATAAAATAGCGCCTTAAAGTGAGGCGCTACCTATGGAAATGATGCCTCTGCACAGGGGCGTCAGATAGCAATAGTCAAACTTAAAATGTGAATAAACGCAATGATAATTAAAATAACGCCTTTCAGTAGGGCGATGTACCAGTAAAAGATGCCTCTGGGAGGGGCATCAAAATGTAGTAATTAGAAATATGATGCCTTGGTATGAGGTGTTATATTTGGAAATGACGCCTCTGTGAGGGGCGTTAATTATAAAATGATGAAAATGCTCGCAATAAAAAAAGGAAACAACGCATGTATGAACAGTCGCTGTATGTGAAAATGACGGCAGTATGAAGGGTGTTATTCAGTTCCAGAGAACCGTTAACCCAGATGACAGACAGAAATCAATTTCTTTTCCAATAAAAATGATATGGATACTATGCAAATTGGCTAATCCAGTGCGAGGTGTGCACGTGGTGCACAAAGGGAGTGTGCTACGTGGAGCACCAAGGAGGGGCACGCGAGGGCGCCAAAGGGAGGGGCACGCGAGGGCGCCGAAGGAGGGGTAATCAAACTAATATAAAAAGGCTCCCACTGTGATCGCCAATTTGTAAATTCTAATTAAAAATACACTAAGAAAATAAAGACATAAAAGAATTAAGCATGCACGTGGTGCTAATAAGGAGAGTGATCGCCAGAGGGGTTACCTCAAAATATCAAAGGAGTGATCGCATGTACCTTGTATTGAGTGGGTGAGATTGGGGGATCTTCCTTCCTCCTTCTATCGACCGGCCGATGAAGGGGGTTTATAGCTTGATTACCCTTGCATAAACACACAAAATAAGGATATGGATTAGCCAAAGATGTGTAGTATCAATGCTCTAGAAGTATAGAAATCAATCAAATTAAGCATGGACACACACCTTGTGTGTTTTGATTTTTTAAAACCCCTAAGAGGAGTAACAAGGGATGGGATTATCAATGAGTATGCTAATGCAACGTAAACTAGTGTAATATGATCCTCTCTAGCAAAGCTACTAGAGAATGATATGTAATGATATGATAACAGCAAAATAAAACGAATAAGAGAGAGGGGTCGCCCTTTTGCTGTATGGCAGCAGTAAAGGGAGGAGGACAAGAGCTTCAGCTGCTACGGGAGGAAGGAAGCACGCCGGAAGGAGAAATCTCCACCGCCGTGGAAGAAGAACGTCCGTGGAAGAAGTATGCCGGAGGAAGAGCTTGGGAGAAAACAACCTGCAAACAACAAAACGCTGCTCTCTGTTAGCTCTCTCTGTGTGTAGTTGTTAGCTCTATTCTGTGATATCCTCTACTACACTCTTCTTCTGCGTTCCCTCTCGCGCGTGAGGGATTCAAGGGGGTATTTATAGGGCCAAAAATCCTTGCATTAATGGGATTAAAATAAAGCAACGAATCCTCAATAAGGAACCCTCTTCACAATCGAACAAAAGGTGCAAAATGGGGAAAGGATTACTACTGGAAAGAAGCTGGCGAAAGGGAGACGGAAATGAAAATGATGACCTAGCTAGGGGCGTCAATTGAAATGACGACATTCACACAGTCGTCAATTCCTGAATTTAATTATAGAAATAAAGGACTTTCCTTATTTAAAATCGTTAAATGACGCCTGTTTGAACAGGCGTTAAATAATCAACGCCCCTCCTTAGGACGTCAATTACCTTGAGTTTTATTTTCATTAGAATTTATATAATCTAGGAATCGACGACCGTTTGAACAGTCGTTTATTTAAGAAAAACGCCCCTAATTAGGTCGTCAATTAAATGACGCCCTCCCCACACGCGTTAATTTCAATTATTAAAGCAAAAAGACAAGAAATCGTAATTAAATATGGAGAAATTAGAAAAACTTCATATTAAGCCAATATTGAAGTCCACTTTGAGGCGTCACATGGTGACATGAAATTTACTCAACATAGCATCGATTTTGGCGTGTCTACACCTCCCGGATTTCAATTTTCTCCCCAACCTAACCAAGTTTTCAGGTTGAATAAAGCCATGTACGGTCTAAAGTAGGCTCCTCGAGCCTGGTATGAGAGGCTGATAGAATTTCTGATCAGCAAGGGTGATGCGGGAAGAGACACGGACTCGACACCAATTGGATATGCGATCCTCGGACTCTAGGTGAGCTCGTGATTGTCCCTTAGCGAGGGAAGCGTCGGACGTGCGCGGTTGAGAAACCGGCAGTGTGCTAGGGTGGTCGGCTCTCTCTTGTGCCCGGATCGGGTCATGGGACGGTCACGCTCTCTCTCGCAGCAGCGGTGATATCACAATATATAGCGAGCTATGATCCTAGCATGATATCTAGCAGCGGCATAAACAAGTATATATGAATAAATCAAATGCCAAGTGTAGGAGTGAACACGATACCTCCACGCTCTCGGCGTGGCGAAGACGGACCCGGCCGAACTCGTACTCCCGGGACAAGTAATACACAAATATTACAGCAAAGAACTACTGCACACTCCACGCAGGGAGGTAAAGGGCTATACAAGTGGGCCCGAGAGGACCGATTCCGGATTGACGGGCAGCTTCTTGCGACGTTTTGGCAGCACACATACTCGCTACCGTGGGGCCCACGTACTGGTCGGAGTGGCCGTGTAGGACCGGGAAACACCACTGTAGTGGGGATGCCTGGAGGGACGCTCCCTGGGATGGCGGCACGCTGAACCGCCGGTCGGAGGCCGGGCGGCTCCGATCGTCACTCGCCGGACTTTACGGCTACAAACCCGCATGTTCTATTTTCTGGCGCGCGACCCGACGAGATCGCTTGCTGCGACCAACACCGATGTCGGAATGCAACGAAACCGGTGCCGTTGGAAAGCTGCTTCGAAGGGCCTCTACCCTATGGGATCCCAGAAAAATCACCAGCTCTGTATTTCTGGTGGACGAATTTTGAAGGCTTCTGTCCCCCGTTTCAGATCTGCTCAGGTAGAAACTGATTTTCCTGTAAATCTGTGTTGCCGGTGGGTAGATCTCCGAATCTAAAGTTGGGTTCTTCATAAAAGTTGTAGAGGATCAAGAGAGGAAACCCGGGATATTTTTATATTTGGAAATTATGGAGGTTTGGATTCTCTAGAGAGTTTATACTGGCAAAGGGTCGGATCTGGACTGAGGCAGATAGAACAGATTTGGGAATTTGGGAGAATTTTAGAAAATACGTGGAGGGCTGACAAAACATCACGAAAATTCGTGGTGATAGGGGAAGGAGGACAGAATCTCCAATAAAATTAGGGGCTCCTGTAAAAATCAAAAGGGGGTTCTAAGAAGGTGTTCGTCAGCTGGCTGTAACAGTGAACAGAAATCTGACAGAATTGGAAGGAGATGATGAACGAAAATGGGAAAATATAAAACGGGATCTAGAGGCCAAATCAATTTTTATGGAGGATGGGGGGAACCTATGGAACACACCCTAAAAATTAGGGCTTCAGAAGATCTCGGAGGTGTGAGATGAAATTCGTGGAAGATGTTGCTGCCCTGAGTGGACAGAACTCCGACGATGGCTTCGTGGCCGCTCGATGGCGGCATGAACGGCGGCGGCGGCGGCACAGATGACAACCTGAGGTAGAGGGGAGGGGATAGAAGGGATACCACTCTAGAAATGGGGTTGGGGAAGATGAAACCAGAGGGGGAAGAAGGGGGGGTGCGTAAATGGCCCTTGGCTCTCACAATTTTCTTCTATTCATTAACTCAACAAAATGAGAAATACATGCTATATATAATAAATGGAAAATGACCTCTAATGCCCCTAGATCTAGGGTTTAGAACTAATTTGTTCTAATCAAATTTTACAAAAAAAATAAATGGGAATAGGGAGGGGGGCACCCCCTTGACCATGGGGGGGACAAGGTGGAAAGGTAGATAGCCTACCTTTGAATTTTTAACCCACTTGTCTACCCATGTGTCATTTGACATTGAACCTTCTAGATGGCCACCTAGGATAGTTTGACCAGCCCCACATGGCCTAGGTGGACCAATGGAAAAGAGCTGGGGGCCCCCTTGCTTGGGCCCACTGGAATTTTGCATATAAACCCACTAAGACTTACAATTGCGTACCCATATAACATAAGGGTATACATACAAATATAAAAGGACATAAATGCAAACAAAATGTGGACGGTCTTGCTTCGATGTCTCCATCAATTCTCCCCGGGTGAGAAGAACTCGACCCCATCGAGTAAAGGGGTGACTGCTCGAGTAGCTCCGGCAGATCCGTCACCGCACTAAGTAGCGCGGGTACGCTCCACTCCAAGTGATCGTCACCTGCTCATTCCGTATATACTCGATATGCGCATGCATCTATGGGAAGAGGCTAGTGGTGGAACACTCCGAAGTGGGGTCACTCTCAAGGGGAAGGAGGCGGCTCGAAGACTCACTAGGAGTCACCGCTGAGTCCCTGTAGGTGACTAGATCCGGGTATAGATATAGAACCGATCCCATACTCATCGAGTGAGTCCACTCGCCTCTTACTCATAAGAGATCGACAACGAGCTTGCACAAGACACATGCAGACTCACCATGCACTAACACACGTATGCAAACCACACAAACAATCGACTCAAAACACACCACACAAACAAACAACACAAAGAAAACACACTGACTCATATATGACCCTAGACTTAAGATGGTAACATCGAGCCCACTAAGTGGCTGCATCCTGAGCTGCGGCAAGCTCCTGAGCTTCATGCTCATCGGCGAGTTTCGGATCGGCCTCATAGTAAACAATCACGAGCCCAGAAGGCGAGGCCTCTTCAACCCCTAGGGCTAGGGTGGCACGCGTGGGACATTGGCTGGCGATGTGGCCAAACCCATGACAATGGAAACACTGCAGCCGTGACCTAATGCTCTCTCCGATAAGAGGGGCCTTACCCTTACCCTCTCGACGGGTAGGGGGTGTAGGCAACAAGGGTGGAGGTGTAGGTGCCTGTGGACACACTTTTCAACACTCTCGTTCGTTTGTTTCTTTAAGTCGGTTTATTCGGTGGGTTTATTCATTTATTAAGTGCGTGGGTGTGCCAGTCACAAAGTGACGATTTATTGTGCGCTCGATCTGACTAATCAGACGATTGTGTGGTTCGTGTCGGGACCAGAACCTGCCGTACCATAAAGGCTACGGCGTCATTTACATCCCCTCGGAGAGGGGAACACCCTTGATTAATCGTCGGGAATCAGGGCCTCATGGCCAGGAAACTATACCGAGAGAAACAAGCCGATAGCGGTCTCGAATCAATCGGAAAGCTCGATGTCTAGGGAAGCGAGCATTCAAAATATGTTGGTCACTCAAGGGACCATTTTGATATTCAGATGAGCATCCAGCCTCAGAAAATCATGATCGTCACGGGGAAAACCGGAGCATATGTATGTCGGGGTACGGCAAATTTATTGTTCAAAGGGACATGAGACATTCGGTTGAATCCCGGTTAAAGCGGTCGGGAATAAGTGAGTTTATTGTCCCGGTGCAAGATCGAGTCAGGACCACTCCGGGGGCGCCTCCGACGGTCCAAACGAGGCTTGCGTTGGCATCGTTAATATTTCCTATGCCGAAGGGCATCGGGAAAGTGTCCTGGGACTAGATTCCAAAACAAAGACGTATACAGAGATAGCTGGCTATAGGCCTAGATGTGGGTCAGGTAATGACCATGGTTGGGGCGAACCCGAGGTCCAGACGTGACTCACGAAGGTCTTATTGATATTCCCACACGTGTGGTTGGGGGAAGACGAGAGACGTCTCGTTCCATTCAGATTTTTTTGGTCATTCATGGACCATTTTATGTTCGGACAAAGATCCGTATTGACGAAGTAAATGGAAATAAACTCGTATAAATGTCTGTCGTGAGTACGGCAAGTTTAATGGAAGCACGTGATTAGATCCCGGGATATATGTCGGTCACTAACAGACCATACACTGTTCGGATGAGAGTCCACATTTGAAGCATCGAAGATAACGACAAAGCTGTACGGATGTCTGTCGTAGATACGCCAAGTTTAATGTGGATGCGGGATTGGATCCCGATAAAAGTGGGTCAAGCTGATGAACTATCGGCCCGAGATGGTTTCGGACAATGGCCATAACGGGGTTCCCGTGGTCCACGTCTGATGCCATGAGGCGTCATTGCTTTTCTCTTCACACATAGTTCGGGGAAACGAAGGTTCCAAGCTATACGTGCATGTCGATCACGGTCAGGCCATTCATTGTTCATACGCGAGTCCATGTTTGAAGCATCGAAGACGATGATAAAACCGTGCAAATGTCTGCCGTAGACACGACAAGTTTAATGTGGGGTTGCGGGATTAGATCCCGGGAGAAGCAGGTCGAGTTAACGAACTATTGGCCCGAGATGTGTTCGGATCATGACCATGTCGGAGGTTCCGAGGTCCACGTCCGATACCACAAGGCATCATTGACTTTCTTTTTGCACCCAATCCGGGGGCGTGAATTGTTAAATGTAGAGCCCGAGCTCACCAAAGTGCGGCCTCTCACGCGAATCGACCTGCGCGGTCAGGTCGCGGGGTTTCCGGGGGCAGCGGCCCCGGAACAAAAAATTGATTAAGGCACGGATGATGGAGTTTCTTTTATTAACATGATTGACCTCTTTTACTATATTTTTTGCTTATTTATTCCTTTTTGTATTAAGCAGGCGTGCCGTTTTAAGGGTCTGAAGGAGGGCGTCGGATAAGGGACCCAAGAGAGGGGGCACACCGGATTTAGGCCAAGAAGAGGGGCGTGTCGGATTGAGGCTCAAAGAGGAGGGCGCGCCGGTTAAGGCCACGCCGGATTAGGATGCCAATGGAAGGTGCGCCGGATTAGGGATGGATAGGGGGCGCGTCGGGTATGGGATGAACAAGTGGGGGGCGTTTTGAGATGTATAGAGGAGAGGGGTGCGCCGGGTGTGATAAAGGGAATGGTTTTGAGAGGTTAAACCGGCGCGGCCAGGGGCGCGCCGGAATTGGCCGCGTCGGAATAGGAGGATATGCTGTGGAAATGGGCGCGCCGTTTATCATCCAAAGAAGGAGATGGGGCTATTGTGAGGAGGGTTAAAACAGCGCAGTGTAACAGTGGCCGCACCGGATTAGCCTCTCCCGAGGGTTTATTATTTTGACTGTGTGTTTTCTTTTCTTTCACCTGCAGGTTGGGTTAATGATCCGTTTGTTCATTCGTTTGGTGGATTAAGTTTGTGAAGAGGGGGCTTAACCGTTTTAGTTGTTTATCAAGAGGAATTAGCATGAATGCTTAAGTGTTCGTTCGAGGGGTTTGATTCACATAGCTTACTGCGTGTTGTTCTTGTTCTCGGAGGTGGTTTGTTCTTTTGTTCTCAGGCGTTCTTAGCCTTGTCAAAAATCCGGTAGCACCTCCCCCGGACCGGGACTTGCCAGAGGTAAAGGAAAGTCACCACTCGGATTACTCCGGGGTAGACTCTCAAAAATCGGAGTGGCCTCACGGCGGTCCGAACCCATGTGTGAGTGTGGAGCGCTCGAGGGCTAGCCTTCAAGAGCGACCACGACTCAAGGGCGATGAATCTTCGATGCGGGACAGATGTTTGCCACGAGGGCCATGAAAGTTCATCCGGTGACGAACTCCTTCGAAGGCCGTGCTATGGAGAAGCAAGCTTTGAAGGGTTGTGGATGAGGATGAGGAGGAGAGAAGTAGGAACCGGGGATTAAAGCAGAGCATACTAAGATTGCAAAAGGCCATTTTCCCTTTTTATTCATCCACATAACCGGGGAAGATTTTAAAACGGAAGGGATTCATCTCTTGATAAAGAAGAAATACATCGCGAGGGGGGAGAGAATACATTGACGAGGGAGGGGGAGAGAGCACATGCTCTTCCCCCTCCGACTCACCTCTCTTCTCTCACGCTCACTCTCTTCTTCTTCTTCAACTTGTCGGCGCCGGGGGACCAAACTCCTTCTCTCTTCTTCTCTTCACTACACACAGCCGAAAGCCTTCCCTTCCCCCCTTTTTTTTGATGGCCAGCCCTCTCTCCTTATATATATCCCGAAAGAGGTTCTCTCTGTTCGAAGAAGAGCATGCCCCGCCGCTTGCCCACGTCGCGACCATGTTGCTGTCGAGCTCCTTCGCATGCCACATTGCTTTCGCCCCTTGCAGGAGAATGGGTGGCCGGCCGATGGAATGAGCACCAGGCGGGACGCGGCTCGAGAACTTCCGTTCACGGCATATGCTCGGTTCCCCGCCGGATCAAAGTGGGAGTTTTAACCACTTTGGGCTTGTTCGTCGTCATGCTGTTCCCAGGAAACATGGGACCGCATTGATGACGGGATGGCTTAACTGCGCGTCGGATAAGCACCTCAGAAAATGGCTTGTTCGCATCACCTAATCCGGCGTGGGGGAATAGTAACCGCGCCGGAATAGCTTTTCTTTTGCTTTCAACGTGAGCACACCATGGTAAATATTTGAAGAAAAGACTTTTAGAAATAGGCAAATGGGCGCGCCGGTTTTGTCATCCTCAAGGGCGCGCCGGTTTAACAAGGTAAAGGGGGGCATGAATCAAAGGTGAGCGCGCCGTTTAAGCAAGGGGGCGCGTCATTTTAAGGCGCGCCGCTTTAAGGCCCTTCCACGTCGTTTTAAGCACAGAATAGATTCTTTTCAAAGCCGAGGCCATTTATGTGAATGTTGGCACTCCCGAAATGTTCCGGTTGCGATGCATGGCTTCCACAATTTTCCGTTCGCAGCCTCCGGGACTCGGTCCCAGACTTTGCGTGACTTTCGATGCAAGCTGAGACTGTGCCGGAGTTCCCAGCTCTTCTTTGATTCAGCTCTCAGCACGGCCGGCTGTAGAGTTGTGGTCGTATCTTCTGCCCGGGGGGCTCCCTCATCGGCTAGTGGACCACCAAGCGAGTCCTCGTCTTGATCGAGTGAGGTATGAGGTTTATTCGACATTTTCATCTTCGACTCACGCTCGAATGTGTAGATGCGAATGTCGCCATGATCATCATCATCATTTTTTGGCGTCCACAAATGCCCCCCACTCGCGGGCGGCGCAAGCGAGGGACGAGTGCGTAGGGCTCGCGAGTGTAGAGTTCTTTGAGAAGACATCTATTCTTCCGGGCTAGTGGCATACTAGTCCGATGCTGATTCGCGGGAGAGCGCTCACTCCTTCAGCGAAGGGATGAGGGAACCGCTCCATTGCGTGCGCATGTGGGCCAAGAGTCCTTTTGTTCATCGACTTGGACGGGAGGTCCGAGCCGGAGCTAATGTGGTTTCCTTTTGTTCATCGACTTGGACGGGAGGTCCGAGCTGGAGCCAATATTGGTGCGAACACCAGAGCACACGAGAGGCACGAGCTGGCGAGCCACCAGTACCGTATTCGGAGCACGACTCGAGCCACCTCAGCATCCATCTGGCTCGGAGATAGCCCGGAGACTCCTTCTTGAGTCTCCCCATTTATCATATTTGTTTAGACTTTATCTATGTGTAATGTGTGTTTGTTTCATTTTATTCGGTTTGTAATTTTGATTGTAAGAGGGGTTTATTTGCAAAATGGAAACTCTGGGTCCCATGGGCCCCACCAGACCCCTCCCATTGATCCACCTCAGCCTAGGCCCCATGTGGGGTCAGTCAACATTTCAAATGGAGGCATCTGGAAGGTTGAATGGTAAAAGGCACATGGGAGACAAGTGGACTTCAAAGTCCAAGGTGGCTAACTACCATGTCCCCCCCTTGCCTCTCTAGTCAATGGTGCGCCCCACCCTTTTTTTTATTGTAATTTTTGTGTGTTGATCACACTCAATCCAGGCCCTCCATTCCCCTTCCCTAGATCCAACGGTGAAGGATGGATTTGAGATGTGACCTATAAAACCTTGTATTTTCCCATTTTTGGCGAATTAATGCATAAGAAATCAGAAACTTTGCTTGGAGCAGCCTTGTCCCCCCCCTCCTCTCTCCTCCCTCTCCCCCTTGCAGCTGAGACGGTTGTTATTCTGAGGTGTGACGCCTCCCCTATCAGTTCCGGTCGCCGCCGCCACGTGCCGCCATCGCGCCTCCACCATCGCCGCCGGTGTTCTATCTATCCAGGACAGAGGTGTATTCTCCGAATTCCTGCTCTCCACCCCGTCGTGTTCTTCAGCTAGGATTTTGAGGGGATGTTCCAGAGGTGTTCCCCACGTTCTACAAAAATTAGTGGGTCATAATTATTCCATTTGGCAATTTCCCATTTTTTTCCAATCTCCTTTCCCAGATATGTCTGCTTTCTGTTTCAATTTCCACCCGCCCTATGTTTCCCATGTTCGGACCCCTTTGTGATTTTTGCTCGGGATCCCAATTTTATTGGGGGTTCTTTCCATCAACCCCTCCTACCACTAATTTTCTTGAATTTGGATCAGCCCTCCACCTATTTTTTCAAAATTCGTTATCAGAGCTAGCTACAGTGTTGTCCACCTATTCCCAGGTCCGACCTCTGTCCAGTGAAAATATCATATCAATTCGTAGCCACCTCCAATCAGTCCAAAACAAATATTTCCATCTTAATTGTTCCAAATCCTATAACTTTTGTGAAGATCTCAGGAGCTGAATCGGCCATCAACCTCACAGTCAATGGCAGGTCTTAGACAAGTTCCCTACAGATCTGAGATTTCAGGTACTGTACAATAGGAACTTGAAAATTCAATAAAGTTCAGATCCGACAAGATCCATCATATCTCTCTAGATCTAGATAGAAGTATTTGAAGAGAGCTTTCCAATGATAGCTCATGCGCCCCGATCCAACGTCGGGATTGATCGCAGCGGCCATTCTCGCCGGAGTGCGCACCGGAAAATAGAACCAGAAATCCGTGGGCTATTAGTTCAAGAGTTGGGAATCGGGGCAGATCGACCCCCGATCGGTGTTTCCGGCTGACCGCCGTCCGTGGAGGCGCGCCACCAGGGGTCTACACCACATTGGGCCCCACCCCAGCAGGCCGAGAGGACAGTGCCACCCGTGGGCCCCACGGACCCGTAGAATCCGCCGTTCGGAAAGCACGAAAACGCGGAGTTCGGCACCACCGGGCGACATCAAGATGCTGCCCGTCAACCCGATTTGCGTGATTCCCGGGCCCCACATGTGACCTTTTACCTCCCTGCGTGGAGTGGGCCAAATCATTGTACTGTTGTAACATTGTTTAACCGGGAGTCCGTAATTCGGCCGGGGTTGTCTTCCCCACGCCGGGTGCGTGGAGGTAACGGTCTAACTTCTTGGCATTCATTTGCTAGTTTAGTATACGGTCATATTCCGCTGTCGAGAGTGTAGGATTCTAGCCCGTGTGTTCATGTCGCCGCTGTGAGTGTGAGAGTGACCTGTCCCGTGACTCGATCCGAGTCTGGAAGTTGAGTCAGACTACCTTGAACTCTGCCGGTTTCTTAACCGCACACGATCCACGCTTTCCCTCGCATGGGACGATGAGTGAGTTTTCACTTCTGTTAGCAACGTGTAACCCATAGGAGCTCTTAGTGTCGAGCCGAGGTCGCTCTAGTAGTTGTGTCGTTGCTGGTCGAGTCGTGTCCGTCTCATATAGCGTCGTCTCCTCAGTCCGTCCCGCATCAGTTTGGTATCAGAGCCAGGTTGAGTCTAGGGTAGTCTTGCATAAGTCTTGCATGCATCATGGTCTAAGTCGAGTCTAGGATCATCATTAGTTTTTAAAACAAAAAAAAAGGTGTTTTAAAATTGTATGTCATCCCGATAATTCGGTATCTTAAAAGGTGTTGTCCGAACGCTAGGCTACGCCTATCGGGAAGGCCGCACACTTGCGGGAGTGATCTTCGGATCGATTAACTCCACCACGTACCAGATATTGGTTTAGGTCTAGGTGCATTAGTCGGTGTTTGCATCAGTTTGTGTCTACTAGTTCGTGTGTAGTCCAATAAGAGTCAATCGGTCTTGTCCAAGTGTCGGCATGTCTAGCATGTAGTTCCGCCAAATTCACATGGAATCCCCATCACCTGGGCAATATGGCCGTTGGTCCACCCATGGGCTTGGCAACCACCCACTCCACTTCCGTAGGCCCGAAGCCTCGGATTTTTATGGCTCCAATGGCCCGGGCGATGACCTCAAGTGGGAGGCCGCCATGGACACATACTTTGATTGTTATACCATGTCCGAAGCCGGGCAATTCTATTTTGCCAAGGAGAGGCTTCTACACGAGGCCGCCAAAAAGTGGGACCACATTGAGCGCTTGAGAGAGGTTAGGAGGCAATGGCCCATCGAATCATGGTGGGACATGAAGAGAGAGCTTAGGAAGGACTACGTGCCCCAACCAGTCACCTCCAACCAGCCCCACCCAATCACTTCCAACCAAGTGGGTCCTAGTCGGAGGCAAAGAGCCCCACACGTAGATGAGCCAAGACCCAATCCTAGGACGGTTGACTACGGGCGAGTCCACCATGATATCCCTATTCCAACCCACTCCGTTGCCGAACTTATGCAAATGATTTTGGACCAGTTCGATGGGGTGGATAGGACACGTACTCCTAGTGATGTACTCCTACACGAGCATAAGGAGGTAGCAATCGGTAGCCCCAACCTGTTGCCATCTAAGGTGCAATCCCAAGGTCTTCTCTCCATCATAGTGGATCCTCTTCGCCCACCCACGAGAGCCCCATTGCCTGCACCCCCTGTCCGTCAGGAGGATAAGGTTAAGGACACACTTATCAAGGAGCGTAGTGGATCACGACAGTAGTGTTATTGCTGCCAGGGGATTGGCCACTTTGCCGGGCAGTGTCCCACTCGGACACCTCTAGCCCTAGGGGACAAAAGGGTTGGAGAAGCCTCACTCTCTGATCTTTACTCGGAGCCACCTCAGCCACAGCTACCCGTGTTTCTAACGGGAAAGCTATGATGGGGACATCGCTTACCCCTTCACATGGTCCTGCTACTCGCCATTTTGTTCGCCATCATTTTCTGAGTATAGCCATGTAGTTCTCTCATTTTTCTTGAGTCTTATCTATGTAATTTTCCCTTTATTGAGTCTATTACCTAAGTTAGTTAGTCATTTACCTAAGTCCAAGTTTCATTAACTAGCTTAGTAGGTTATTGGGCCTGTTCATTGGGCCTGGCCCATGGACGCCCCCTTCCCCAACCTTTGGTCTTCTGTCAGTTGTCCACAATGTGAGGACTTATTGTAAATTGTGGGTTTCCTATATAAGGACCCCAATCCCCCACTTGAAGGGCGTAATTGATGAATGAATGAAAGCTTGAAATCCACTTGAATCCCCTTTGAGTCTATATCTCTCTCTCTCTCTAATTCTCTCACTCCCTCTCTCCTAGGGGCGAACCCCCTCTCTCTCCTCCCTCCCTCTCTCTCTAGTTCGAAATTCCCCTCTCTCCTCACCCCTTGCCACCTCACTTGCCACCTAGGCAAGTCCCTTCAACTCCCAAGGCCCCATTACTTCTCTCCATTACTCATTCCACCTCCCCAAGCACCCTTCCACCTTCCCAAAGCATCCATCCCCCTTCCCCAAGCAACCATCCACCTCCCTAGAAGACTCTCCTCTCCCCAATACAGCCCATCATCTCCCTAGGTCGTCCACCCCCTTCCCCTCCCTCCTAGGGTCGAACCCCTCAACCCCTCTCCACCTCCATTGCCTTGGCCGACCACCCCCATCCCCCTCTCTCCTAACCGCGGCCTCCCCTCCCCTCCACCATCTTGGACCTCCATCTCCCCTGCTCCATTCCCCTCCAAACCCCCAAAAACACCCTACCCCCATCTACCTTCCACACCACCATCTCCACCATTGCCTATCCTCACCCCTATCACTAGATCTTCCACCATCCCCTCCCTCTACTTTGATAGTCTGCAGGTGGCAGAACGAACTACGACTTGCAGAAGCTGTGCTGGATTCATACGGTGACATCCAGTGGCATACCATACATTTATGGAAAGGGCATCTAGTCCACTACGCAGGCGAAGAAGAATCGTGCAATTCCAAGTTCGTGGCCGCCCGTGAGAGCTATCCTACCCCGACTGCGCCAGACACCACCTGCAGAAAGCCTGAGCCCGATTGGAAGCTGCTTCACGACCAACGGCGAAGGAATCAGGCTGAAGTTCCTTCTTCAAAGTTCTTCCTCCCCCTGTCCCGGACCAGGAGAAAGAAGTAGAGCTACATTCGGCATCCGGGACCCCAAGTTCTGATTTTTTTCCTCCAGTTGCATGAGGCTGCCTTCTCCAGTCTTCTGCGACCAGCATACACTCATCGGCATCCCCCTGTCCACCCCGACCTCAGAAGGTGTTTCCGTCAGTTTTTCTGTGAAGAGGCTTTGTCCACGGTTCCAGCGACTCTGACGGTTCATGATTCGGCATCCGGGAGCGGCCGGGACAACTTCTACAATCCACTGCTCGCATCTGGTAGGCACTGCGGCCAGAGTCTGCAACCCAGTTTGTCACTGCACCACGGCTAATCGTGGAGGATTCAGACCCACGGCCCTTCATCAAAGTTCTTCCTCCATCTGTCCCAGACCAGGAGAAAGAAACAGAACCTCATTCGGCATCCCGGGGCAAGAGTTCCGAATTTTCTCCCTCTGTCGCGCGGATCTTCCTCCAGCAGCCTACAGAGACCAGTGCCTACTCTTCAGGGCACACCGATCGTCCACGGCCTCAGATCGCAGCTCCACCAACTCCAGCTGAAAGCTACCTCGACCACGGAGATGGCACCGCTGATTTCGTGCCAATCGGAGTTCGGGAGCGCCCGTGACAGCATCTGCAACCTACTTCTACAGAACCGGTCCGGCCAGAGACCACACCAACTGTCCTGGTTCAGTCGCCAGTGCTGCCAGTCCCTAACTCCAAAGGCCGCCCCAAAATTCAGACAACATCGGCTTCAAGTCAGGAAGCATTGCGAGGTGGTTTCGCTCAATTCGGAGTCCGGAAAAGCCCGGGACAGAGCCAACAACAACACCCTGTCCAGCCGTCCAGATTGCAGCTGAACCCACATTGATTTCCTTTCTACCATTTCGGTCCGTCCTCCCATCCCCGCCTGGCCGGCTTACCACCCCACCCTACGTGGTGGTAGTGTTTGTTTGTAATTAACCAATTCCCACCCCCGAGATCACCCTCCTGCGTGAGGTGTAGTAATTGTACTCTTGAACAGGTTTTGAAGCTTCACCGGCGCAGTGTGCGGGGAGCACACTTCCCCGCTCGCCCTCGTCTCCGACCGGGATCGGCATCTTTACGCCGATCAGGTGAGCTCCTGGCCACTCTTCGCTGCTGGTTATTACCATTGCTAGCTTAGTATCGCTCTTAGTTGCCCGTCGGAAGTGAGACGAGCGACCGACCCGCAATTCAATCAATTCTTGTGTTCGCCGCGGAGCAAGTTGAGAGAGAGCCATTGCATCCCACGCCCTCGGCGTGCCAGCCGCCCTAGAAATCGGGCATCCCTGGCCCATTGGGGTCCCTTCTTAGCTAGCCAAACCCTTGGGACCATGAGGTCCAACCCCCGGACCCTCACCGCCATCGTCGCTCCTCTTTCGGACCCGAGTGTGCCTACGCCAGTGAGTCCGCTAGTGTGACATTGCCGAACTCGTGTGTTGCTTGCTATCCTAGGTCCAAGGGAGTCGCGTCACATCAAACTAGTATCATTGTCCTCCGCTGCATATTGTGTCACATCAAATTGGTATCAGAGCAAGTTCTAGACTTGTCTCTACTAAGTCTTGTCCTAGGGCAGTTGCATTCATCACCCGATCATCATACATACCCCTCGTTGGCCAAATGGTCCGATTGACCCCCTCCACATGGACTACATTGTAGATGAGGACCTTCATTTTGATGGAAATCCTCATGCCTATCTTAGGTGGGAGAATACCATGGAAAGGGACTTTGAGAGTACTTGGGTATATGGATCCGAGAGAGTCCGCAGGGCCAAGGCACGACTTCGGGGTCTAGCTAAGAAAATGTGGGAACACAAAGAGAGATTCAGAAGGGTTTGGGGGCAAGAGCCCATTCACTCATGGGAAGAGATGAAGAGTGAGCTTAGGAAGATCTACGCCCCCCGACCGTCCCACTCCTACCGTGAGGACCATAACCCGAGGAGCACTCCCACTCCCCCTTTTCCTCCCAGTCAACCCAAGGCCTCCACTAGGACCCAGACCCCACCACCCCAAATAATTCCAACTTGCACCACCCCATCGCCAAAAGGCCTTCCCACTCCCCTGGAGAGCAAGACCCCCACACCATAAAGGAATGAGATTGAAGTTGAGGAATATGAGGCCTCCCCCGATTGGGAAGAGGAGTATGAATCACAATATCATGGGTTTGGCCAAGAAGTTCCCATCCCAAGTGGAGGAAGCATCATGGCTCACTCCACCCTCACCATTCCAACCCGTATGGACCCCATGTCCACTCCACCTAGGCCCATGATGGCCACCACCACCCCACCCAAAACTCTCCCACCAACCCACACTCCACAAACTTCCTTGGTCCCCAAAACCACCCCTCCATCTTCCCCTAAAAGAGACACACCCCCTAAAACCAATCAACCCAATCCTCCTCAACCCATCCATCTTCAACTACCAATCCCTACCCAACCCCAACCTAGGCCCCCACTTCTCCCCTTACCGATCCCAAACCAAGTTCCCCTTTACCTCCCACCCCGGGGGTACCACACACCTACCCTCACCACCCCACCCTCAAGGAACCATCTCACCTCCTTGATAGAGGAACCCATGATTCCCATACCCGACCCCATAGAGGTGAACACACCAACCCCCGCCATAGAGATCGCCCATGTCCAGGAAGAAGAAGGAACTTCACATGGTGGTCTTCACCTTACACCACCCTCCTTAATAAGGACCGAGCTTATCATAAGAGAACCCCTTTCACATTGGCTAAAGGAGAACCCATTGGGAGATCTCGTGGTCCATGCTTACCCACCCATGGAGCAAAATCTTCCTATAGTACCCGTATCCACCTATCACACCACAATCCAATCATCCTATCAGGTGGAAACATTAGGGGATTTTCTTGAGGGTCTAACTTGGCAAATGAAGCTAACTGGAATGTTGACCACGGTAGCCGACCAACCTAGGAGTCTTAACCTCCTACATCTATGTGTCGGGTCCATCTCTTCCATTTACACTGTGGGTTGCTACACTAGCGACCTTCTTTTATCCCTCCCCATACCCGAAGAGCCCGATGCTATCCGCGAATTGGAGTTACTTATTTCGGGTAGGATGCCAAGCCCTCCAAACATGACCAACCAACCCTCCTCGAACTTCGGTTCAATTACTACATTTGAGGAGGAGGACTCACCCTCATTTGGAGACCTTGAGGTGAAAGAATACCTCACCCTTGGTAACACATTCCACGACCCCTTTGATCCCACCCCGTGGAAGACAATGAATCCATGGGACCTGGCCGCCCTACCCACCACCCACTCCCTCCTACCCTCACCAACCATGCTTGAACCAACACACCTCGTCCTAGACCCAGTCCACACCAAGGGAACCATAACCATGGGCAGTATACACCTAGGGAACAAGGTAGTGCCCCACCCCATGATGCATACCTACTATGATCCCTTCGACCCATACAAATGGGAGCTTAAAGGCCACCCCATACCCACACACATGGTCATCATCTCTAGGAGAAGAAAGCACCCATCTCGACATGTCACATCATTCGACAAGGGTCATGAGTCCAGCCCTCCCATGCATGTCACGCACAGTTTAGGCTCAATGCATAACTGGCCTACATTTGGTTGTGCTGGTCCACCCACATTCTTCATAGCCCTTACACTTGAATGGAGCACACATGGATGTCCGGGTCCCCCGGTAATTCTCACAGCTATACACAATAGATCCACCTATGGTTTCCCAGGCCCCCCTGAGTTCACAAGATGCCTCATCACATCCATGAATGATAGGTCTATATACGGTTGCCCTGGTCCCCCTTTGCATACCACATACTTCCCACCCCCACCGCACCATCACTCAAAGCATACTCATTCAAGCAAGCATCCAAATATGGGTAGTGACGATCATAATGAGCGGGCTATAACTCACGGGTGGCATTTTGAAATCCAAGGAGGTAACCTCGCGATGGTGGCATTGGAACGACTCTATCTTAGGGCCACCTCCAAATCAAGGGCACGAGGACTTGGACCTTTCATGTTCCGAGTGGCTTTGGCAAACCTGGCTTATGGATTAGATTTACTAATGGGCTATGGGATATACCCCAATTATCATGCGGCTGATCCGGCACCCTACATGGGCACCGCGGTGAATCCCAGTGAGTACTTTGAGCCTATAACTTCCTTTAAGAGGGACACCCCGGAGTGCTTCCACAAAACAGCCTTGAGAGCCCGACGTGTACACAGAGGGGCAATACTATGCAAGTAGGGTTCCATCGCCAGCATGAGGGTGTGTCCGGGCCGCCTTGAGAGGATGAAGAGACGTCCCCTGGTCGCAGGTGCAGGTTGGTTTGGAGATTGCAGGTCGCCCTGAGCTGCTTCCCCGGTGGGCCCTTACTCGACGAAGTCGAGTTCTCCGCACCCCGGGAGTATGATGGGGACATCGCTTACCCCTTCACATGGTCCTGCTGCTCGCCATTTTGTTCGCCATCATTTTCTGAGTATAGCCATGTAGTTCTCTCATTTTTCTTGAGTCTTATCTATGTAATTTTCCCTTTATTGAGTCTATTACCTAAGTTAGTTAGTCATTTACCTAAGTCCAAGTTTCATTAACTAGCTTAGTAGGTTATTGGGCATGTTCATTGGGCCTGGCCCATGGGCGCCCCCTTCCCCAACCTTTGGTCTTCTGTCAGTTGTCCACAATGTGAGGACTTATTGTAAATTGTGGGTTTCCTATATAAGGACCCCAATCCCCCACTTGAAGGGGGTAATTGATGAATGAATGAAAGCTTGAAATCCACTTGAATCCCCTTTGAGTCTATCTCTCTCTCTCTCTAATTCTCTCACTCCCTCTCTCCTAGGGGTGAACCCCCTCTCTCTCCTCCCTCCCTCTCTCTCTAGTTCGAAATTCCCCTCTCTCCTCACCCCTTGCCACCTCACTTGCCACCTAGGCAAGTCCCTTCAACTCCCAAGGCCCCATTACTTCTCTCCATTACTCATTCCACCTCCCCAAGCACCCTTCCACCTTCCCAAAGCATCCATCCCCCTTCCCCAAGCAACCATCCACCTCCCTAGAAGACTCTTCCTCTCCCCAATACAGCCCATCATCTCCCTAGGTCGTCCACCCCCTTCCCCTCCCTCCTAGGGCCGAACCCCTCAACCCCTCTCCACCTCCATTGCCTTGGCCGACCACCCCCATCCCCCTCTCTCCTAACCGCGGCCTCCCCTCCCCTCCACCATCTTGGACCTCCATCTCCCCTGCTCCATTCCCCTCCACACCCCCAAAAACACCCTACCCCCATCTACCTTCTGCACCACCATCTCCACCATTGCCTATCCTCACCCCTATCACTAGATCTTCCACCATCCCCTCCCTCTACTTTGATAGTCTGCAGGTGGCAGAACGAACTACGACTTGCAGAAGCTATGCCGGATTCATACGGCGACATCCAGTGGCGTACCATACATTTATGGAAAGGGCGTCCAGTCCACTACGCAGGCGAGGAAGAATCGTGCAATTCCGAGTTCGTGGCCGCCCGTGATAGCTATCCTACCCCGACTGCGCCAGACACCACCTGCAGAAAGCCTGAGCCCGATTGGAAGCTGCTTCATGACCAACGGCGAAGGAATCAGGCTGAAGTTCCTTCTTCAAAGTTCTTCCTCCCCCTGTCCCGGACCAGGAGAAAGAAGCAGAGCTACATTCGGCATCCGGGACCCCATGTTATGATTTTTTTCCTCCAGTCGCACGAGGCTGCCTTCTCCAGTCTTCTGCGACCAGTATACACTCATCGGCGTCCCCCTGTCCACCCCGAACTCAGAAGGTGTTGCCGTCAGTTTTTCTGTGAAGAGGCTTTGTCCACGGTTCCAGCGACTCTGACGGTTCGTGATTCGGCATCCGGGAGCGGCCGGGACAACTTCTGCAATCCACTGCTCGCATCTGGTAGCCACTGCGGCCAGAGTCTGCAACCCGGTTCATCGCTGCACCACGGATAATCGTGGAGGATTCAGACCCACGGCCCTTCATCAAAGTTCTTCCTCCATCTGTCCCCAACCAGGAGAAAGAAACATAACCTCATTCGGCATCCAGGAGCCAGAGTTCCGAATTTTCTCCCTCTGTCGCGCGGATCTGCCTCCAGCAGCCTACAGCGACCAGTGCCTACTCTTCAGGGCACACCGATCGTCCACGGCCTCAGATCGCAGCCCCACCAACTCCAGCTGAAAGCTACCTCGACCACGGAGACGACACCACTGATTTTGTGCCAATCGGAGTTCGGGAGCGCCTGTGACAGCATCTGCAACCTACTTCTACAGAACAGGTCCGGCCAGAGACCACACCAACTGTCCTGGTTCAGTCACCAGTGCTGCCAGTCCCTGACTCCAAAGGCCGCCCCAAAATTCAGACAACATCGGCTTCAAGTCAGGAAGCATTGCGAGGTGGTTTCGCTCAATTCGGAGTCCGGACAAGCCCGGGACAGAGCCAACAACAACACCCTGTCCAGCCGTCCAGATTGCAGCTGAACGCACATTGATTTCCTTTCTATCATTTCGGTCCGTCCTCCCATCCCCGCCTGGCCGGCTTACCGCCCCACCCTACGTGGTGGTAGTGTTTGTTTGTAATTAACCAATTCCCACCCCCGAGATCACCCTCCTGCGCGAGGTGTAGTAATTGTACTCTTGAACAGGTTTTGAAGCTTCACCGGCGCAGTGTGCGGGGAGCACACTTCCCCGCTCGCCCTCGTCTCCGACCGGGATCGGCGTCTTCACGCCGATCAGGTGAGCTCCTGGCCACTCTTCGCTGCTGGTTATTACCATTGCTAGCTTAGTATCGCTCTTAGTTGCCCGTCGGAAGTGAGACGAGCGACCGACCCGCAATTCAATCAATTCTTGTGTTCGCTGCGGAGCAAGTTGAGAGAGAGCCATTGCATCCCACACCCTCGGCGTGCCGGCCGCCCTTGAAATCGGGCATCCCTGGCCCATTGGGGTCCCTTCCTAGCTAGCCAAACCCTTGGGACCATGAGGTCCAACCCCCGGACCCTCACCGCCATCGTCGGTCCTCCTTCGGACCCGAGTGTGCCTACGCGAGTGAGTCCGCTAGTGTGACGTTGCCGAACTCGTGTGTTGCTTGCTATCCTAGGTCCAAGGGAGTCGCGTCACATCAAACTAGTATCATTGTCCTCCGCTGCATATTGTGTCACATCAAGCTACTTATAGCCGAGCCACTCCTTAGCTGGCTTAAGAATGGCCTGGCCCATCTCCTCTCCCATCTATGGACCCTATCCTACCTCTGGTGCCAATCAATTCATTTCACATCACTTTCCGGTCTAGTCACTATGTGGATACATTGGATGACCTTCTTAAAGAGATAGACCGGCAATTGACATTTACGCACTTGTTGGCTCTAGGCTTCGACCGACCCACAGGTCGTAGTTTCACTCATCCCACTTTAGGGTCCATCACCTCCGTGTACACCGTGGGTCATGTTACCACGGAGGTTCTTCTACTCCTCCCTATGCCGGCCGAGTCCGACTTCATTCCCATTTGCCCAAGGGAGGAATCTTACTTTCTACCTATGACTGTCGTCCCACCTCTCACAATGAATGATGGTGATCATTTACGCCTCCAAGATTTCCAAATGTGGGACAATGATTTGTGGAAGCCTAGTCCGAGGGGTCATACCTTCTTTGATCCCTTCGACCCATTCCCTTGTGGACCCCGTGACCCACCATATTTACTCCACCTTTTTGAGAGAGTCCACCATTATACCCCCACCGTTTCATCTCCCTTCATGGATGAAAGAGATCAACAACACCTTCTAGACTTTCACACATGGGATCTTGAGATGAGGGAATCCATATCGAGGGGTCACACATTCTTTGATCCCTTCGATCACTTTCTTAGCGAATCCCTTGGTCCACAATCTCCATTCCACTTCTTTAAGGGAGATCACCGTTATACCCCTTCCCCATGGGCCGGGCCCGAGTCCGTTCGCGGGCGAGAGACACCCGACCCTCCTGTCCCACCTAAACCTCCCAAATCCAAAGGACCGCCTTATGGTTGTATCGACATTCGATCACACTTAGGGTATGCATGGCACACCTTCGGATGTCCTGGACCACCTTGCATATGATTGGGTTTGACTAACATTAGGTTTTTTTAGGGTTGTGTGTGCATCCGTGTGTTTTTTTTCTTTTGCTAAGCATGTTAGGAGTTTGCATGATGACATTCGTCGTCACATTGAGTCCAGCAATGCACGGTACAAGGAGTTAGCCGATGCTCACCGACACCACCGAGAGTTCCAAGAGGGCGAATATGTCATGATCAGGGTAAGACCTGAACGGTTTCCCTCTGGAACTGTTAATAAGTTGCAAGCTCGCGGAGCCGGTCCATTTAGAGTGTTGAAACGCGTTGGATCCAATGCGTATGTTGTGGACTTGCCCAAGGAATATGGTATAAGCTCTACTTTCAATGTATCTGATCTAGTTGCATATAGGGACTCAGCGGTGATCCCTAGTGAGCCTTTCGAGCCATCTCCTCTCCTTGAGAGTGACCCCACACCTGAGTGTCCACCTCCAGCCCCCTTTGTCACGGCAGCGTGAGCATATAGATCATATACTGGATGAGCAGGTGACAGTTACCAGGAGTGGATCCTACCCGCGCTACCTAGTGCGATGGAGAGGACGGCCCGCTACTGAGGACACACGGATCACACATGGAGAGTTGCAGCGGATTGATCTGGACCTTCTGGAGCGATACCGGAGCTATGTAGACCCTTACTCGACAGGGTTGAGTTTCTCCCACCCGGGGAGAATTGGTGCGGACACCAGAGCACGCGAGAGGCACGAGCCGGCGAGCCACCAGTACCGTATGCGGAGCACGAATCGAGCCACCTCAGCATCTACCGTATGCGGAGCACGACCCGAGCCACCTCAGCATCCATCTGGCTCGGAGACAGCCTAGAGACTCCTCCTTGAGTCTCCCCATTTATCATATTTGTTTAGACTTTATCTATGTGTAATGTGTGTTTGTTTTATTTTATTCGGTTTGTAATTTTGATTGTAAGATAGGTTTATTTGCAAAATGGAAACCCTGGGTCCCATGGGCCTCACCAGACCCCTCCCATTGATCCACCTCAGCCTAGGGCCCCATGTGGGGTCAGTCAACATTTCAAATGGAGGCATCTAGAAGGTTGAATGGTAAAAGGCACATGGGAGACAAGTGGACTTCAAAGTCCAAGGTGGCTAACTACCATGTCCCCCCTTTGCCTCTCTAGTCAATGGTGCGCCCCCCCCCCTTATTTTTTTATTGTAATTTTTGTGTGTTGATCACACTTAATCTAGGCCCTCCATTCCCCTTCCCTAGATCCAACGGTGGAGGGTGGATTTGAGATGTGACCTATAAAACCTTGTATTTTCCCATTTTTGGGGAATTAATGCATAAGAAATCAAAATTTTTTCTTGGAGCAGTCTTGGGCGCCCCCTCCTCTCTCCTCCCTCTCCCCCTTGCAGCTGAGACAGTTGCTATTCTGAGGTGTGACACCTCCCCTATCAGTTCCGGTCGCCGCCGCCGCCGCCATGTGCCGCCATCGCGCCTCCACCATCGCCGTCGGTGTTCTGTCCATCTAGGTCGGAGGTGTCTTCTCTGAATTCCTGCTCGCCCCCCCGTCGTGTTCTTGAGTTGGGATTTTGAGGGGATGTTCGAGAGGTGTTCCCCACATTCTAAAAAAATTGGTGGGTCATATTTATTCTATTTGGCAATTTCCCATTTTCGTCCAATCTCCTTTCCCAGATCTGTCTGCTTTCTGTTTCAATTTCCACCCGCCCTATGTTTCCCATGTTCGGACTCCTTTGTGATTTTTGCTAGGGCTCCCAATTTTATTGGGGGTTCTGTCCATCAACCCCTCCTACCACGAATGTTCTTGAATTTGGATCACCCCTCCACCTATTTTTTCAAAATTTGTTTTCAGAGCTAGCTAGTGTGATGTCCACCTGTTCCCAGGTCCGACCTCTATCCAGTGAACAAATCATATCAATTCGTAGCCACCTCCAATCAGTTCACAAAAAATATTTCCATCTTCCTTGTTCCAAATCCTATAAACCTCGCGGTCAACGGCAGTTCTCAGACAAGTTCCCTGCAGATCTGAGATTTCGGGTACTATACAACAGGAACTTGAAAATTCAATAAAGTTCAGATCCGACCAGATCCAGCAGATCTCTCTAGATCTAGATTGAAGGATTTGAAGAGAGCTTTCCAACTATAGCTCATGCGCCCCAATCCGACATCGGGATTGATCGCAGCGGCCATTCTCGCCGGAGCGCGCGCCCGAAAACAGAACCGGAAATCCGTGGGCTATTAGTTCAAGAGTTGGGAATCGGGGCCGATCGACCCCCGATCGGTGTTTCCGGCCTACCACCGTCCGTGGAGGCACTCCACCAGGGGTCTCCATCACATTGGGCCCCACCCCAGCAAGCCGAGAGGACAGCGCGACCCGTGGGCCCCACGCGCCCGTAGAATCCGCCGTTCGGAAAGCACGAAAATGCGGAGTTCGGCACCGCCGGGCGACATCAAGATGCTGCCCGTCAACCCGATTTGCGTGATTCCCGGGCCCCACATGTGACCTTTTACCTCCCTGCGTGGAGTGGGTCAAATCATTATACTGCTGTAACATTGTTTAACCGGGAGTCCATAATTCGGCCGGGGTTGTCTTCCCCACGCCAGGTGCGTAGAGGTAACGGTCTAACTTCTTGGCATTCATTTGCTAATTTAGTATACGGTCATATGCCGCTGTCGAGAGTGTAGGATTCTAGCCCGTGTGTTTATGTCGCCGCTGTGAGTGTGAGAGTGACCCGTCCCGTGACTCGATCCGAGTCCAGAAGTTGAGTCAGACTACCTTGAACTCTGTCGGTTTCTTAACCGCGCACGATCCACGCTTTCCCTCGCATGGGACGACGAGTGAGTTTGCACTTCTGTTAGCAACGTGTAACCCATAGGAGCTCTTAGTGTCGAGCTGAGGTCGCTCTAGTAGTCGTGTCGTTGCTGGTCGAGTCGTGTCCGTCTCATATAGCGTCGTCTCCTCAGTCCGTCCTGCATCAAATATGGTTTCTTTTTGTTCATCGACTTGGACGGAAGGTCCGAGCAAAAAAAAGGGGTTTTTTGTTCATCGACTTGGGAGAAAGGTCCGAGCCGAAGCAAAGGAGTTTTTTTTTGTTCATCGACTTGGACGGAAGGTCCGAACCGAAGTAAAGGCATTTTGTTCATCGACTTGAACGGAAGGTCCGAGCCGATGGTTAATTCACCGGTGGGACTAGAGATTGCAATATTGGGGTGATTTGTTCATTGACACGGGGTTAGTATCAAAGCAAGGGACTTTTGTTCATGGCTTCAGACGGATGGTCCGGGCCACTGGTTCGTTCATCGATGCCGACAGGGTGTCGGAGATAGACGTGGTATGTTCATTGACATGGGATAAGTGCCAAAGCAAGGGTCTTTTTGTTCATGGCACCAGACGAAAGGTCCGGGCCACTTGTTTTTTGCGTCGGTGAGACTGAAAATATTATGATCTTTGGCGGGACTTGACAAGTCGACATCCCTCGGAGACCTCGATGATGATTTTTTTCTTCTCTTCTTTTTTTCTTTTCTTATCCTTTTTTTCTCTTCTCTTTTTTTTCTCTTATCCTTTTCATTTCCTTCCTTTTCTTCTTCTCTTCTTATTCTTTTTCCTTTCTTCATTTTTTTTAACAACTTTGGGTGGCTACCAGCGTGGATGCCGATGGTGAAGAGCTACTGGCTCGGATACCAATAGTCGGAAGTTGTCGGCCCAGATGCCGGTAATTAGGAAGCTGTCGGCTCAGGGGCCGATGGTTGAATAGCTGTCAGCTCGGAGGCCACTAATTAGGAGTGAGCCACGAGGGCAGAGAGGAGGGTTTATTCCTTTAACGCTCTGGACGGTGGGTCCAAATTGAAAGGGATTCATCGCCCAAAGGGGAGGAGAGTTTTTCGATTCGACAAGGGTGTTCGTCACCTGGAGGGACGGAGAGAAGAACTTGTTGATTCAATGGCCTGGACAGGAGGTCCAAATCAAAATGGGTATTCGTCACCTGAAGGGACGGACAGAAGAGTTGGTTCATGTAGCGACCTGGACGGAAGGTCCAAATTAAAAGGATTGTTCGTGACCCCGAAGGGACGGAGGGGTGGTCAAGTCGCTGACACGGGCTAGTGTTAGCGAAAGGAAAAGGGGATGATTCCCTACCCAAATGGCAGGCTCAGGCCAGGGTGAAAGGTTGTTTCATTCTTTAATGCGCCGGGGGTACCAACTGTATGAAGGGTCTTTTAATTCCTTGGCTGGACGGAAGGTTCGACCCAGAGTGGAGAGAATTCTTTTCATTCTCTGGCTGGACGGTAGGTCTGAGCCAAAGTGAAGGGATCTTTTTGTTCTCTAGCTGGACGGGAGGTCCGATCTAGAGTGGAGAGAATCCTTTTTTAGTTCTCTAGTCGGACGAAAGGTCCGACCTAGAGTGGAGAGAATCTTTTTGTTCTCTGACTGGACGACAGGTCCGAGCCAAAGTGAAAGGATTTTTTTGTTCTCTAGCCGGACGGAACGTCCGATCTAGAGTGAAGAGAATCTTTTGTTCTCTGACTGGACGACAGGTCCGAGCCAAAGTGAAAGGATCTCTTTTATTCTCTAGCCGGACGGAAGGTCCGATCTAGAGTTGGAGAGAATCTTTTTGTTCTCTGACTGGACGGCAGGTCCGAGCCAAAGTGAAAGGATCTTTTTATTCTCTAGCCAGACGGAAGGTCCGATCCAGAGTGACAGGGGTCTGTTTATTCTCTGGCTGGGCGATAGGCCTGAACCAAAGTGGAAGGATTTGATGTTCTTCAATGTGCCGGGAGTACCGGCTGTGAGATCCTAACCCAGGAAAGTGGATCGCAAGGGCCAGAGTCGGTGTCGCGGAAATAGGCCGTGGAGGCCAAAAAAAATCAGGGAAGCGTACTATAAGAGCCACAATCAGGAAGCTGGCTACAAAAGCCAAAATTGGGGAGCAGGCTATGAGAGCCCGAGTCAGGAAGCGGGCTGCAAGAGCCAAAATTCGGAGATTAGTAAGCCGCGGGGACAGGAAGTAGGCCGTGAAGGCCAAGATTGGGCTGTACGAGCCAGAACTGGGAAAGCAGGCCGCAATAGCTGAAATTGAGTTTATTTTTCATTTCATTATTTCTTTATTCAAGCATGCAGGCACTCATCAGCAAGCATAACATAAAAATAAATAAGACAGCTCCCTCTATAGGGTATAGGATAGGGACATCGCCCATAATTCGCAGATACGGTGGGGGCCACGAGGCATAACTGAGGGGTGGTGCGCCCGTCAAGAGGATATCGCATGTCTTGCATGCATAACTTAAATTCACGTATTTCACCCGAGGTAATTCTCTGTGGAGTGGGGACCAAACGTGTGAGAAAAAGGCCCTAAACATAGGGATATGCAAGTTTTCTAAGCAACACTCGAGGGTTACTCTAGCGCCTGCACATGATTTCAGGCTCTCGATTTCGGTAGCTTCGCATAGCCCCCATATGTTTATTTTGGTAGCAGATTTCACCGTTCGGCGCGAGTCTCCTCATTTGTTTCAGTGGGGATTCCCGGCTATAAGGATTCATCCTTATTACAATTCTATTGCAGATTTCACCGTTCGATGCGAGTTTCCTCATGTGTCTCAATGGGGATTCTCAGCTATTAGGCTTCATCCTTATTGAAATTCGCTTCACCTTTTCGCGTGAGTCTCCTCATGTGTCTCAATGGGGATTCCCGGCTACTCCAATTCACGTTTCTCTCTCTCTTTTTTCTTTGCATCAATTTTTCCTTTCTTTTTTTTTAAGTGGGGGTAGGCAGTTTTTTCCTCACGATTACTTTCACGCGAGTGCAGGAATTCAAGTCTCCATAGAGTGCTAAGAAGGAATTCGGGCAATCCCTATGGTTGAAGACCATTGAACACATTACATGTGAAGTGTGGGAGTGTTACCTCAGGTTTATTTTGTGAGTTGGGCTCAGCAATTTAGCCATGACTCTTCCCCTTGACGTGTGCACCCGCCATAATTGGGTTCCCTTCGAGCGTATGTCGTGACACACGTGCATTCGGAATCGGGGCAGAATTATGATAGGGTGCTAGGCCCGGATACAGAGGGGGGGTGAATGTAACCCTCTAGAAAATATAGCCCAAATTAAAACATTAAAGCTCAGATATGCAGACTAAGACTAATGAGCTTTCCAAGATCAAATGATAAGGCAACACATGGACAAACAGTTGGACTGCAACAATGCAGCCACCTGATCAACCAGAAACGAAGGCAGAGCTAAACAACGCAAACACACTAAGCAGAATATAATGCTCAAAAATTAACTCTAGATAATGCAACTAGCCAAGCATGCGCAACCTGTGAATGGGAGGTAGAAGATATGGAGCTAACGCAAGGTAAACCACTGCACAAATAGTTTTAAGGTGGTTCGGTCCTTCAGACCTACATCCACCCCTCACTCCCAACCGGAGTGAGGCTTCACTAGCCAAAGCTAGAACCAAGCAGACTCAGTCTGCAACAGGTGCTGACACACAGCTTGACCAGGGGAACAAACTCCCCTCTTCCTCCCAACCGGAGGGACACCCCAAGTGACTCCTAGTCACTTGGAAACCAGAGACGCAAAGTCTCTCTTCCTCCAGACCAGGAGGGAACCAACCAGTGACTTCCAGTCACCAGCAAACCAGAGGTCGAAGACTTCTCTTCCTCCAACCGGAGGGACCCCTGGACTTGCAACCCGCAAGCCCAGAACCGGAGACAAGTCTCCCTTCCTCCAACCGGAGGGAACCCACAAGTAGCTCCCAGCTACTTGCAACCGGAGATCTGATCTCCCTTCTCCTGATCCACAGGAGGAACCCGACCTCACTACTGAGAATCGGAAGAACAAGGATAACCAAACAAAAAGGGGAAAAATAGAAACACGAAATGAAAATAACTTCAGCAAACAGAACGCTGAAAAAAGAAATGCACAATGTGGCTCTCAACGGAGCTGACTGGCCTGGATCTGATCCACGGTCCAGTAGACAGATCTTCAGGTAAGCTTCTCTTCCTCTTCTCTTCTCTCTCACTTTCTTTTTCTCTTAACCCTCACGAGCTCTCTAACTCTCTCTTTTTCTTCTTTTCCTTCTGCTCTTCTTCTCTTTCTTTTCTTCTTCTTTCGCAGGCTCTCTCTGTCTCTTCTCTTCTCTTCTTCTTCTGCTTTCTACTGCAGCTCTTTTCTTCTTCTGCTCTTTCACTCTCTCGATCTCTTTTTCTCTATTCTCTTCGGCTCACGCTCTCTGCTATTCTCTCTTCTTCTCTTTTTCTTCCTCTTTTCTTTTTCTGGATCGAAGGACTTTTTGCTCTCCAGGCTTCTTCTTCGATGCCCTTCATCTGTTGGATGAAGGCTTCCTTTTATAAGCAGCAGCCAGCAGGAGGGCAGCACTGGGCGCGTGTGGCTTCCTCATTTCCCGCCCAGAACTTGTGGCCACGTGTCAGTCTCTCAGCCAGCTTCAGCACACGTGTCACAATCCTGTCTGCCCTTCCAGCCTCGGATCACGTGCCTCCCATTCACTGAGGAATATTCTTCCTCGGACCACCTTCTTCTTTTTGTTTTTCTTCTTCTCCTGCAAAGAATTAAAACGATTAAAACTCAGGGCCACAAAAACTAAAACTGCACGAGGTGTGTAGGAACAACAATAGGTGCACTATACTGAGAACGACACGAGGTACGGAGAAGGAAATAACACGGAGTAAAAACGATAGAAACACGCGATCAAAGGAACCTTGGACGAAGATAGAAAGAAACAACACGAGGACATAAACACAAGAATAACACGAAGACACGAATACAAAAGCAACACGAAGACACGAATACAAAAACAAAAAACAACACGACATAACAAACAGCAAAGAGAACGGCACGAGGTGAAACAACACTTTACTAAAAAAACTTGAATACACACGAAAACAACTCGAGTACTAAGTTGCTCGAACGTACGAACGACTCGAAGATGAGGACGACACGGGCTGACAACAACTCGAAGACGAAAACAGAAACCGACACGAAGTGTGGTTACAAAACAAGAAAGACACGAGGTCTAGGAAAAGCAACACGAAGACAGAAATAACAAAGAAATGACTCGAACTAAGGATGACATGGAGACAACACAGTCAGACTCGACTTGAGACACTTAAAGCTTGAATTTAGAGAAGAATGCACAAAGTAAAATCAACACGAAGACAGAAGTCAGACACGGCTATCACGACACGTGATGAAGCAGTGAAACCAGGAAAGAACGACTCGAGGAACAACAGTAAGTGACACGAAAACACAAGAGCAAACATAAAGGATGACTCGAGATGAGCAACTAAATACTGAGGAAACGACACGAGGTTCACAGGGAAATGACTCGAAGTTCCTCAGAACAATTCGAGCTGCTTCAGTAAACATCACGAAGACAGAAGGTGAAGCGACTCGAAGTTACAGGAAATCAACACGAAGTATGAAAGAAACAATACGGACACACAAAGTACTACCTCATAGCAGTTTTCCTGTTAATCATGGAAATTTCAAATGCATAACATTACGCAAGATATCTGATTAAAATGAGAATACTTAACATAGTGATGCTCATCATCAAAACACTAGGGAAGTCACAAACAAGAAAGTTGTGAATAACAAGGCAGGTTGTATAGACTTCAAACAATATGCATCAGACAACTGTGTATGGACTTGAAGACCCTTAGCCAATGTATAGACTTCAGGAGGAGACCAATGTGTAGACTTCTCGTGAAACCCCAATGTGCAGACTTGACGCTGTACAGACTTTCCAAAGAGAACGTAACGCTGTACAGACTTGAACTGAAGACCAATGTATGGACTTCAAAACAGATGCTAAGGCCAAGAGGAGTGTATAGACTTTCACGATGTATGGACTTGGTCTCAAAAAAAATGTAAGCGATGTACACACTTAGCCAATGTGTAGACTTTGCCTTAGACGCTAAATGAGACGCTAAAGTCTGTATAGACTTGAAGAACCTGAAACAAAGTGCATACTCACAGCGTTGACGCTGCAGACTTGAGAATGCTCACAGCGTTGACGCTGCAAGAGACGTAGGCTGTACAGACTTAGCCTAATATAATGCATGAACATATCAGCAGAGAAGCAATGCACAGAACAGAAATCAAGCACCAGCCAATATATCACAGCATGACTCAAGCATACACATGCATTCTTCACAATTCAGACATGGCACACTTATGCAATCTCCCACAGAAAAGGTCAGACATATTCAAGATAATGTGGTGACTCATTCATGTTGCTATCATTAAAACACCACATCATCAACAAAGCACAAGGGGCACAACAATCTCCCCCTTTTTGATGATGGCAACATAATGAGTCACACTGACTCATCAAACTATTCTCCCCCTTTGACATAATCAAAAAGAAGGGAAATGGTTTGATAGTCAAAAGTAGCACAACAATGCAGAGAATGAGTCAAGGTTCTTTAAAATGAAGATCTCCCTTATGACAGTGAAACAGTTCTCCCCCTATCAACATGCATGATTGACTACTCTCCCCTTAGATGATAATAAACCATAACTCCCCCTGAAGCACAGGAATGGACTCTGGTTATCAAATAAATCAATCTGAAATCCACCATTATAAAGATTCTGAGGTTCAGAAGGCTGCAAGTGAACAAGGTAATAATGGGAGTGGCACCTCACATTTGTATGGTCAGAACAATACAGATAGAATCAGTCAACTGATAAGAAAGGAGTTGACTATACAGTTTTTGTTGATCATGCATAAATCTGATCACGAGGGATTTGAATGCAAGGTCACAAATGATATGAACATGATTCAGCGTGACAAGGAATGCTCCCCCTGAATAGATGCCAATTGATATGCAAGTGATGCATGACATGGAGGCTCCCCCTCAATAAGTGGAATCTTATGAGATAGATGAGAGGAGACCACATGGGCAAACAAGGAGAAGTTCAGGTCAATGAGCCAAGAACAGATTCAATTAGCAGATTTCTAAAGAGGCTTCAACTACAAGAATTTCAGTCAGATTTTCAAGGAAATGTCATTCTCATAAATCCAAAACATAAGTTTTCAAAGTCTTCCATTATAGGGGCTTATGAATGAGCTTTTTGAACAGCATGGTTTAAACATGATGTATGCAGATTTTATCAATAAAATTCTGTATTGATATGTAAAACCATGTTTTAATAAAAATGAACCAAACTCTCATATTTATCTTGATTATCCTCCCTTTGTCTTACACAATCAAATTTATTGACTTCTTTCAGAATTACATGCATCAGTATTGAAATCAAGCAATTATGAAGTCATATGATTTTGTATAGGGTTGTAGCAATTTGATTTTTGCATCAATATTCAGATATTTCAATTCGTTCAACAATTTTCATGCTACAAATTTTACGAGCACTCTAGTTCAGTGCACACCTTGTAACTAGAGGATATACCTTGATCAGAGGCCAATATCCCTAAGCACTTAGTGTGACTAACTGTCATGCTTTATATGAACAGAGATAGCATATACACATCATGACACACTGTAAATCATTTCTTGATGAGTGAATTATATTTCTCAGTGTGCATGCCATTGCTCTGCCTGAATTTCAATGAATTCTTAATCAGAGTTAACTATGGTACCTCATGACACAGTCCTTTGGACATGTGTTTCTCAGTGACCAAGGTCATTGCTCTGACAGATATTACCCTTTAGACTTTTCAGAAAAATTCATTGCTTCAAGTCAATAATAATTTCATGTACTTAATCAGTTGAAGTCATATATTCAAGAGTGCAGATTTCAGAAGTTTTCACAAGACTCAACATGAACCAGATGGTTAAGGTTTATTAAACATGCTTCAGATATGTTAAGAGATTTTAAAGTTAAACTCCATGAATACATTAAGCTTAAACCACATGAGTTATTTCAGACATTCATAAAAATGTATAATAGAAGATTTCTAGTTCAAGAATTTTCAGATTTATGATCGAGATAGTCCCATTGAAATCTTCATGAATGACTGATAGAAATTCTGATACCAAATGATACCAATTGTTATCAATTGATAGGAGAGATTTTGAAGCTTAATGATTTCAAAAATATGCTCAAGGCTTGGTCAAAGAGAATTAATGAAAGGATATGCAATGAATTTTCACATGAGTATGCATTTGACAACCTATATGCGATGCATTGACTCCCCCTAACACTATACATTCAGACAATCTTTTTGGCATTTTTCATGAAATGCAATGCAATTAACTACATGCATGCAAAGACTCAACACTGAATGCTATGCAAAGACATGCAATTAACTCTCCCTGAAAACATGCAATGTTTGCACTGAAAACTGAACATTGATATTGTGACTTGTGCACAATCAGACTGTCCTATCAGATTTTTCAGAAAGCAATGGACAGATTTCAAACACCATTCAGATGCAGTTCAGATTTTCAGAAATTTCAGAGTGCATGATTAGAACATAATGCAACTGGCAGATGATGAATGAATATGCAAGAACAGATTTAATATGCATGCACTAGATGAAACTAAGAACAGCATATGCAAGAATGCATCAAACCAGATATGCAATGAGTTTCAAAAATAGAACATTTAGAGAATTTACCTGAACAGTTCAGAAGGGGTTTTTTCATTCTTGAGTGCCTTAGATTAATACCCCTTTTTATTCCATTCCAACGCACACCTGCAAGGCAAAGTTTATTTTGCACAAACAGGCACCCAAGAAATCTTGGGTCCTGACATGACAGTATTATTTCTAGCAGGTTTTCTCAGCACATTTCTAGCAACATGGTCATCAGATTTCGTCAAGTAGCAATTATTCATTGAATGACCAATTTGACCACAGTAATGACATGAATTATCAGATTTCAAATTCTTCTTATGCACATTATTGTTGTCATGAAGTTTATTGACAGAGAGAGAGTTCTGTTTACTATAATGATAGTAAGATGCACCAGATTTCAGATTTAATCTATGCACATTCTTGTTAGCACGAAATCCATGTGTATATGCATGAGATTTTCTGTTCACAGAATAAAAATTCTGTTTACCAAAATCAGTTTGGTTTTGATATCCTGCCAGCCAACATGTTGCAGCCCTGTGACCTGGCTTCCCACAATGATGACATGTAAATTTCGCAACATGGAGTTTAGCAGGGTTATTTTGAACATGCCAACAATTTTCAGCTCTGTGGCCTGGCTTTCCACAGTTATAACATGAAGGTTTTGTAAATTGTCTTACATGGAATTTAGCATGTTTGAGATTCACATTTCTACCCTGAATATGCCAACAGTCCTTGACTGTATGGCCATGCTTTCTACATTGAGAGTAATAAGAGACATTCTTTTTAAAATTGAGTTCATTATTGCCATAGCCTCCTTGGGCATGCCAACAATCAATGGCCCTGTGGCCATCCTTTCCACATTCAAAGCATGAAATAGAATTTCTTTTAAAAGAGCCTGACCAGCATTCAGAGGCCCTGTGACCCATTTTGTTGCAGTTAAAACAGATGATATGCTGGTTCATTGAAACAGATTTATTTTTATTAAAAACATGTTGGTTTGTAGGGAATTTAGCATGATATGAATAAAAGGTTTTCTTACCACTAGCAAACCAGCAATGAGCAATTGAGTGTCCTAATTTGCCACAATTAGAACATGTGATACTCCTTTTCTAAGGTGAAGGATTTTTATCATGAGATCTCCTAGCATTCTTATCATCCTTCTCCATCAACTTACACTCATGCATCAGATGTCCAACTTTATGACAGTAATGACAGATAATCTTCTTTTTAGATGCATGTGAGTGTGTGTGAGGACTGTGATCAGCAAACGCTGATGGACCCTTTTTATTTATTTTCTGTTTTCTAATCATTTTCTGATTTTTATCATGTTTTTCTGTTTTCTTAGCCTTATAATGAGGTGAAGATGAAGTAGAAGGCTTTTCCTGTTCAGAAGATTTAACAAAAATAGTTTTCAAATTTGATCCATCGACCTTCCTTATGACTGGACTATAGCCCAGTCCCTCTTTCTTAAAATTATCCTTTGTTCCCACCAGTTTCTGAGCAATGGGTTGTTTGTCTTTAGAGGTGGTGGCTACATCTGAACCACTTACAAAAGATGTCATAACTTTGTTCTGAAGTTCCTTCTTGTTTATCTTATTGTAGCCCAGCCCTTCCTTCCTAGAGTTGATTTTTATACCTAGTAGCTTGTCTAGATTTTTCTGTCCATCAACAAATTTAGACAAAGAGACTTTCAAATCCTGAATTTCATCTTCCAAAGAGGAAATATGTAGCTCATAACTGGCAATCTCTTGTTCACTGCAATTCACACATTCAGTTAACACCTTGTTAGCAGTTTTATATTTTTTAATTTCATTTTCCAGATTGCTCAGTTTATCAGAATATTCAATGCAAACAGTTTTTCCTCTTTCCAAAGTAAGAAGTCTTTCCGACATGCCACTGTTTAACAGCTTCAATTTTTCAATTTCTTCTTTAAGCTTATCATTTTGAACCAATTCTTTTATTAGAAGCTGATCTTCTGAATTGACTTCATACTTTCTTCCATTTTCAATTTCCTTCATATCTTTTTGATGTTTATCAAGATCTTTCTGTAATTCTATGTTTACAGACTTTATGGCATTAAGTTTTTCAATCAGCAATTTGTTCTCCTGTTTAAGTTTCTCTGATTTTTCTTCATTTTCTTTGGAGAACCCTCTAAGAGAATCATTTTCTGATTTCAGCTTGTTTAGATCAGATTTAACACATTCAACTTCTTTCAGCATTTGAGTATCAGACATATTAGCATCAAGAGCATTTTTTAATTCAACACAATTTCAACAATCAACATTTAAATTGTCTGACCTACTACTTTTCTTCAAGTTTTTGTATTGTTTTCTTAACAGTTCATGAGATTCAAATAATTCAGCATATGCATTCTCCCAATCTTCTAGAGAAAAATTCTTGAAGATATTTACCTCATCATCATCATCTTCTTCATTTTGATTGCTGCCTTGATCGCTGCCACTTTGATTGCTTCTGTTGACCATCATGCAGCTGTCCACATCTATCTCCTGAATTCGCTTCAGTGTATCCAAAATATCTTTAGCCGAACTGCAATCAAAGAAACATGAGTGGAAAGCTCTATCAGTAGCTGCCTTCATCAGATTTATAGCTATCTGATTTTCTTCATGCTTAGACTTGTGACTGTCAGTCCATTCGGACTTTTTCTTTGGTAGTTCATGAGGACCGTGTGAAATTACTTTCCACAGGTCTGGATTCACAGATTTAACATAATTCTTCAGACTAGTGAACCATGCATTAAAATGCATACCACTGAAAATCGGTGGATGAGCCATTGAAAACAAATCAGATTAATGCAACAGGAGTATTGATGCACTAAAAATAAATTAGCACCTATGACTGCAAGATCGAATCTGCAGGTCGCTGGACCTTGTATGCAGACACCGCTCTGATACCAAATGATAGGGTGCTAGGCCCGGATACAGAGGGGGGGGTGAATGTAACCCTCTAGAAAATATAGCCCAAATTAAAACATTAAAGCTCAGATATGCGGACTAAGACTAATGAGCTTTCAAAGATCAAATGATAAGGCAACACATGGACAAACAGTTGGACTGCAACAATGCAGCCACCTGATCAACCAGAAACGAAGGCAGAGCTAAACAACGCAAACACACTAAGCAGAATATAATGCTCAAAAATTAACTCTCTAGATAATGCAACTAGCCAAGCATGCGCAACCTGTGAATGGGAGGTAGAAGATATGGAGCTAACGCAAGGCAAACCACTGCACAAATAGTTTTAAGGTGGTTCGGTCCTTCAGACCTACATCCACCCCTCACTCCCAACCAGAGTGAGGCTTCACTAGCCAAAGCTAGAACCAAGCAGACTCAGTCTGCAACAGGTGCTGACACACAGCTTGACCAGGGGAACAAACTCCCCTCTTCCTCCCAACCGAGGGACACCCCAAGTGACTCCCAGTCACTTGGAAACCAGAGACGCAAAGTCTCTCTCCCTCTAGACCAGGAGGGAACCAACCAGTGACTTCCAGTCACCAGCAAACCAGAGGTCGAAGACCTCTCTTCCTCCAACCGGAGGGACCCCTGGACTTGCAACCCGCAAGCCCAGAACCGGAGACAAGTCTCCCTTCCTCTAACCGGAGGGAACCCACAAGTAGCTCCCAGCTACTTGCAACTAGAGATCTGATCTCCCTTCTCCTGATCCATAGGAGGAACCCGACCTCACTACTGAGAATCGGAAGAACAAGGATAACCAAACAAAAAGGGGAAAAATAGAAACACGAAATGAAAATAACTTCAGCAAACAGAACGCTGAAAAATGAAATGCACAATGTGGCTCTCAACGGAGCTGACTGGCCTCGATCTGATCCACGGTCCAGCAGATAGATCTTCAGGTAAGCTTCTCTTCTTCTTCTCTTCTCTCTCACTTTTTTTTTCTCTTAACCCTCACGAGCTCTCTAACTCTCTCTTTTTCTTCTTTTCCTTCTGCTCTTCTTCTCTTTCTTTTCTTCTTCTTTCGCAGGCTCTCTCTGTCTCTTCTCTTCTCTTCTTCTTCTGCTTTCTATTGTAGCTCTTTTCTTCTTCTGCTCTTTCACTCTCTCGATCTCTTTTTCTCTATTCTCTTCGGCTCACGCTCTCTTCTATTCTCTCTTCTTCTCTTTTTCTTCCTCTTTTCTTTTTTTGGATCGAAGTACTTTTTGCTCTCCAGGCTTTTTCTTCGATGCCCTTCATCTGTTGGATGAAGGCTTCCTTTTATAAGCAGCAGCCAGCAGGAGGGCAGCACTGGGCGCGTGTGGCTTCCTCATTTCCCGCCCAGAACTTGTGGCCACGTGTCAGTCTCTCAGCCAGCTTCAGCACACGTGTCACAATCCTGTCTGCCCTTCCAGACTCGGATCACGTGCCTCCCATTCACTGAGGAATATTCTTCCTCGGACCACCTTCTTCTTTTTGTTTTTCTTCTTCTCCTGCAAAGAATTAAAACGATTAAAACTCAGGGCCACAAAAACTAAAACTGCACGAGGTGTGTAGGAACAACAATAGGTGCACTATACTGAGAACGACACGAGGTACGGAGAAGGAAATAACACGGAGTAAAAACGATAGAAACACGCGATCAAAGGAACCTTGGACGAAGATAGAAAGAAACAACACGAGGACATAAACACAAGAATAACACGAAGACACGAATACAAAAGCAACACGAAGACACGAATACAAAAGCAACACGAAGACACGAATACAAAAACAACACGACATAACAAACAGCAAAGAGAACGGCACGAGGTGAAATGACACTTTACTAAAAAAAACTTGAATACACACGAAAACAACTCGAGTACTAAGTTGCTCGAACGTACGAATGACTCGAAGACGAGGACGACACGGGCTGACAACAACTTGAAGATGAAAACAGAAACCGACACGATGTGTGGTTACAAAACAAGAAAGACACGAGGTCTAGGAAAAGCAACACGAAGACAGAAATAACAAAGAAATGACTCGAACTAAGGACGACATGGAGACAACACAGTCAGACTCGACTTGAGACACTTAAAGCTTGAATTTAGAGAAGAATGCACAAAGTAAAATCAACACGAAGACAGAAGTCAGACACGGCTATCACGACACGTGATGAAGCAGTGAAACCAGGAAAGAACGACTCGAGGAACAACAGTAAGTGACACGAAAACACAAGAGCAAACATAAAGGATGACTCGAGATGAGCAACTAAATACTGAGGAAACGACACGAGGTTCACAGGGAAACGACTCGAAGTTCGTCAGAACAATTCGAGCTGCTTCAGTAAACATCACGAAGACAGAAGGTGAAGCGACTCGAAGTTACAGGAAATCAACACGAAGTATGAAAGAAACAATACAGACACACAAAGTACTACCTCATAGCAGTTTTCCTGTTAATCATGGAAATTTCAAATGCATAACATTACGCAAGATATCTGATTAAAATAAGAATACTTAACATAGTGATGCTCATCATCAAAACACTAGGGAAGTCACAAACAAGAAAGTTGTGAATAACAAGGCATGTTGTACAGACTTCAAACAATATGCATCAGACAACTGTGTATGGACTTGAAGACCCTTAGCCAATGTATAGACTTCAGGAGGAGACCAATGTGTAGACTTCTCGTGAAACCCCAATGTGCAGACTTGACGTTGTACAGACTTTCCAAAGAGAATGTAACGCTGTACAGACTTGAACTGAAGACCAATGTATGGACTTCAAAACAGATGCTAAGGCCAAGAGGAGTGTATAGACTTTCACGATGTATGGACTTGGTCTCAAAAAAAAATGTAAGCGATGTACACACTTAGCCAATGTGTAGACTTTGCCTTAGACGCTAAATGAGACGCTAAAGTCTGTATAGACTTGAAGAACCTGAAACAAAGTGCATACTTACAGCGTTGACGCTGCAGACTTGAGAATGCTCACAGCGTTGACGCTGCAAGAGACGTAGGCTGTACAGACTTAGCCTAATATAATGCATGAACATATCAGCAGAGAAGCAATGCACAGAACAGAAATCAAGCACAAGCCAATATATCACAGCATGACTCAAGCATACACATGCATTCTTCACAATTCAGACATGGCGCACTTATGCAATCTCCCACAGAAAAGGTCAGACATATTCAAGACAATGTGGTGACTCATTCATGTTGCTATCATTAAAACACCACATCATCAACAAAGCACAAGGGGCACAACAAATTATTCTTCAGTAATGAAATGAGGTCCTAGAAAATTCCAAAGAGGTATGTTATTCTATATTATAAGCAAGCATGCAAGCAGGGCAGCCAAGCATTTTTTGTTCTCCTTTTTTGTTCTCTCTTTTTTTTGCGTAACAACATACTGTTGTTACATATATGTATCTTGTAAGTTGTAGTAGAAGTATTAGGGAAGCAGACCATGAAGGGTCGAAAGGAAATTAGGGAAGCAGGCCGTAGAAGCCGGAGTGGGGAAAGCAGGCTACAAAGGCCAAAGGCTGGGGGGAAGCAGGCTACGAGAGCCCGAAATTGGGAAAGCGGGCTGTAAGAGCTAAAGATATTGGGAAGCGGGCTACGAGAGCCGAAGATAAAGGTCTCCATTTTTTTTTGTTCTTTGGCCGGGGAACGATCCGAACCAAAGTGGATGGGTTGATTCTTTAATTCTCTGGCCGGGGAAGGATCCGAACCCAAGTGGGTGGGTTGACTCTTTGATTCTCTGGTCGGGGAAGGATCCGAACCAGAGTGGGAGGTTGATTCTTTGATTCTCAAGCCGGGGAAAGGATCCGGACCAAAGTGAAAGGTTGATTCTTTGATTCTCTGGCTGGGGAAGGATCCGAACCAGAGTGAAAGGTCGATTCTTTTTTATTGGGAAGCTATCGGCTAGGAGCTGATAATGGGGTAGCTGTCGGCTCAGGGGCCGATAATTAGAAGCTGTCGGCCTAGAGGCCGATGATGGATTAGCTGTCGGCCAGGAGCCGATGAGTGAAGCTGTCGTCTCAGAGGCCGATGAATAGAAAGTTGTCGGCTCATAGGCTGATAAGGGGATAGTTGTCGGCTCGGAGGTCGATAAGTGAAGTAGTTGTCGGCCCAGGGGCCGATGATTGGAGCTGTCGGCTCAGAGGCCGATGAATAGAAAGCTGTCGGCTCAGAGGCCGATAATGGGAGAGTTGTCAGTGTAACGCCCCGTCGGCGGAAGGTTTTGTCAGTTTAACACCCCGTCGGTGAAAGGTTTAGTCAGTTTAACGCCCCGTCGGTGAAAGGTTCAGTCGGTTTAACGCCCTGTGGGCGGAAGGTTTAGTCAGTTTAACGCCTCGTCGGCGGAAGGTTTAGTCGGTTTAACGCCCCGTCGGTGAAAGGTTTAGTCAGTTTAACGCCCCGTCGGTGAAAGGTTTAGTCGGTTTAACGCTTCATCGGTGAAATGTTTAGTCGGTTTAACGCCCCATCGGCGAAAGGTTTAGTCGGTTTAATGCCCCGTCGGTGAAAGGTTCAGTCGGTTTAACGCCCCGTTGGCGGAAGGTTTAGTCGGTTTAACGTCCCGTCGGTGAAAGGTTCAGTCAGTTTAACACCCCGTCGGTGAAAGGTTTAGTCGGTTTAACGCCCCATCGGCGAAATGTTCAGTCGGTTTAACGCCCCGTTGGCGGAAGGTTTTGTAAGTTTGGACGAGAGGCCGTGACGCCAAATTCAAGAGGGGTCTATTTGTTGGATGGCTGAAGGTAAAGGGTGAAAGACATTTCTACCTCAGGGCTCACTTTCTTTTCTTCTCTTCTTCTTTTGTATAGAGAGGCGAGTGGAAAGACCACGTCTGCCTGATGACTGTTCTTTCTTTTCTGCTCTTCTTTTCTTTGTGAAGAGGCGAGTTCAAAAACCACGTCCATTTTATGACTATTCTTTTTGTTCTGCTCTTCCTTTCTCATTGATGCCCCAGGACTGGGGTGTATTCTTTTAACATGCCCCCAGGTTGGAGTGTAGCTTTTCTTCATCTGCCCCCATGGTCGGGGGGTAGGCCTCTTTGCTTTTGTGCCCCCAGGCGGGGTGTATTCTTTTTGGCTTCTATGCCCCTATGGCGGGGTGTGTCTCTTCTTCAAGTGCCCCTAGGCCGGAGTGTATTCTTTATAGCTTCTATGCCCCCGGGCGGGGTAGAGCCTTTTGCTTCTTATGTCCCCACGACGGGGTGTAGTCCTTGCCTCTGGTGCCCCGGAGCGGGATAGTGTCTTTGCTTCTGGTGCCCCCGAGCGGGGGTGAATTCTTGTGCTTCTTATGCCCCCATGGCGGGGTAGAGTCTTTGCTTCTGATGCCCCCATGGTGGGGTACGTTTCTTCTTGAGATGGCCCTAAGTCGGGGTGTGCTTCTTTCTTTGTGTGCCCCCAGGTAGGGTATAGTCTTTGCTTCTCATGCCCCAGCGGCGGGGTGTTGTTTTTTGCCTCAAATGCCCCTAAACCAGGGTAGAATTTTTGAATATCCCTAAGCTAGGGTGAATTGTCCATTGCTTCCATGCCCCCATATCGGGGTATATTTCTTCCTCAAATACCCCTAAGCCAGAGTGTATTCTTTTATGGCTTCTATGCCCCCAGGCGGGACGTACGTTTCTTGTTCAAATGCCCCTAGAGCAGGGGTGTATTCTTCATTTCTTGTGCCCCCAAGGCGGAGTGTATTCCTTTTTCCATACGCCCCCATGACGTGGTATGTTTCTTCTTCAAATGCCCCTACCCCGGGGCGAATTCTTCTGCTTCTTCTGCCCCAGGGTGGGATATGTGTCTTTTCGTATATCCCCGGAGCGGGTGTAGTTTCTTCTACAAATGCCCCAAGGCCGGGGTGTAACTTTTGCTTTATGTGCCCCTGAGTCGGGGTTGATTTTCTTCATGGGCCACCGGGCCTGGGTGCAACTATGTTTCTTCTTATGCCCCAAGTCGGGGTAGATTCTTCTCGCATGCCCCCGAGTTGGGGTGTATTCCATTCATGTGCCCCCTAAGCGGGGTGTATCTTTTGCTTCTTATGCCCCAGAGCGGGGTGGATTCATCTTTTTCTACCCCGACACACTGGGGGATGTTTGCTTCTTGTGCACCCAAGGTGGGGTGTATTGTTGTTTTTGATGCCCCCAAGGTGGAGTGTATTGCCGCTTCTGATGCCCCCAAGGTGGGGTGTATTGTTGTTTTTGATGCCCCCAAGGTGGAGTGTATTGCCGCTTCTGATGCCCGCAAGGTGGGGTGTAATTCTTCTTAAGATCCCCGTAAGTTGGGGTGCATTCTTCACGGCTTCTATGCCCCTGTGGTGAGGTATGTTACTTCTTCAAATGCCCCTGAGTTGGGGTGTATTCTTTTGTTTCTTACACCCCTATGGCGGGGTGGATGCATGCTCTCTTCTAGATTCGTGGCCGCGCTCGGCCTCATTGCTATAAAGCATTCCCCACGGCGGGCAGGAATTCATCAAGCTACAGTTGCGACTTGTCGGATCTTCTAACAGCCACTCGAGGGGTCGTTTTATGCCGGATAGGGGCAGCAGAGAGGAGGAATAGGCCGGGGCATTGCACCGCGAGCTTGGACCCTCCTAGAGTCGGGTGAGATGCCGGCCTTCTTCTCGTTCTCTTGGTTGGCCATGCTTGCAAATTTTTTGTCCTTTCTTTTCTTTTCTTCTTCTTCTCTCTTTTTTGTGTGTAATAGACCAAGGTGGGTGTGCAAGAGAGCGCTCACCCCCTCAGGGAGGAGATGAGTGGTTCGATCCACCAGATTAATCCCACAGTGGTAATGTTTGTTCAGCACAGGTCCCGACGGATATGGACGTACAACCCTCTCTCGCCAATTTTTTCACTTCTCTTTTTTTTCCCTTTTCTTCTTCTTTTCTTTCTTCTTTTAGCGGCCTTCATGATTGCTGGAAGCTGCATATGCCTCGGAGTAGCATCCTCGAGGCCACAAAGACAACTGTGCCTGGTCCAGCTTTTCTCCCCATAGGGCTGGCGAGGATAACACTTGCAATTCATCAAAGCAGGCAAACATTGTTTATTAGGAGGCCATGAGGCCCCGAATCCCGGTGAAGAGATGAAGAGATCTCCAGTCCCACCGGGCGTGCCAGACTTATGGACGCACTTTTCGACATGCTCGTTCGTTTGTTTCTTTAAGTCGGTTTATTCGGTGGGTTTATTCGTTTATTAAGTATGTGGGCGTGCCAGTCACAAAGTGACGATTTATTGTGCGCTCGATCTGAATAATCAGACGATTGTGTGGTTCGTGTCGGGACCAGAACCCGTCGTACCATAAAGGCTACGGCGTCATTTACATCCCATCGTAGAGGGGAACACCCTTGATTAATCGCCGGGAATCAGGGCCTCATGGCCAGGAAACTATACCGAGAGAAACAAGTCGATAGCGGTCTCGAATCAATCGGAAAGCTCGATGTCTAGGGAAGCGAGCATTCGAAATATGTCGGTCACTCAAGGGACCATTTTGATATTCGGACGAGCGTCCAGCCTCAGAAAATCGTGATCGTCACGGGGAAAATCAGAGCATATGTATGCCGGGGTACAGCAAATTTATTGTTCAAAGGGACATGAGACATTCGGTTGAATCCCGGTTAGAGCGGTCGGGAATCAGTGAGTTTATTGGCCCGGTGTGAAATGGAGTCAGGACCACTCCGGGGGCGCCTCTAGCGGTCCAAACGAGGCTTGCGTGGGCATTGTTAATATTTCCGGTGCCGAAGGGTAGCGGGAAAGTGTCCTGGGACTAGATTCCAAAACAAAGACGTATAGAGAGATAGCTGGCTATAGGCCTAGATGTGGGTCAGGTAATGACCATGGTTGGGGCGAACCCGAGGTCCAGACGTGACTGACGAAGGTTTTATTGATATTCCCACACGTGTGGTTGGGGGAAGATGAGAGCCGTCTCGTTCCATTCAGATTTTGTTGGTCATTCGTGGACCATTTTATGTTCGGACAAAGATCCGTATTGAAGACGTAAACGGAAATAAACCCGTACAAATGTCAGCCGTGAGTACGGCAAGTTTAATACAAGCACGGGATTAGATCCCGGGATATATGTCGGTCACTAACGTACCATACACTGTTCGGACGAGAGTCCACATTTGAAGCATCGAAGATAACGACAAAGCTGTACGGATGTGTGTCGTGGATACGTCAAGTTTAATGTGGATGCGGGATTGGATCCCGATAAAAGTGGGTCAAGCTGAAGAACTATCGGCCCGAGATGGTTTCGGACTATGACCATAATGGGGTTCCCGAGGCCCACGTCCGATGCCATGAGGCGTCATTGCTTTTCTCTTCACACATAGTTCAGGGAAACGAAGGTTCCAAGCTATATGTGCATGTCGGTCACGGTAGGGCCATTCATTGTTCGTACGCGAGTCCACGTTTGAAGCATCGAAGACGATGATAAAACCGTGCAAATGTCTGCCGTAGACACGACAAGTTTAATGTGGGGTTGCGGGATTAGATCCCTGGAGAAGCGGGTCGAGTTAACAAACTATTGGCCTGAGATGTGTTCGGATCACGACCATGTCGGAGGTTCCGAGGTCCACGTCCGATACCACTAGGCATCATTGATTTTCTCTTTGCACCCAGTCCGGAGGCGTGAATTGTTAAATGTAGAGCCCGAGCTCACCAACGTGCGGCCTCCCACGCGGATCGACCGGCGCGGTCAGGTCGCGGGGTTTCCGGGGGCAGCGCCCCCGGAACAAAAATTTGATTAAGGCACGGATGATGGAGTTTCTTTTATTAACATGATTGACCCCTTTTACTATATTTTTTGCTTGTTTATTCCCTTTTTGTATTAAGCAGGCGCGCCGTTTTAAGGGTCTAAAGGAGGGCGCCAGATAAGGGACCCAAGAGAGGGGGTGCGCCGGATTAAGGCCAAGAAGAGGGGCGCGCCAGATTGAGGCTCAAAGAGGAGGGCGCGCCGTTAAGGCCACGCCGGATTAGGATGCCAATGGAGGGCGCACCGATTCGAGATGGATAGGGGGCGCGCCGGGTATGGGATGAACAAGTGGGGGGGCGTTTTGAGATGTATAGAGGAGACGGGCGCGCCGGGTGTGATAAAGGGAATGGTTTTGAGAGGTTAAATCGGCGCGGCCAGGGGCGCGCCGGAATTGGCTGCGCCGGAATAGGAAGATTTGCAGTGGAAATGGGCTCGCCATTTATCATCCAAAGAAGGAGATGGGGCTATTGTGAGGAGGGTTAAAACGGCGCGGTGTAACAGTGGCCGCGCCGGATTAGCCTCTCCCGAGGGTTTATTATTTTGACTGTGTGTTTTCTTTTCTTTCACCTGCAGGTTGGGTTAATGATCCGTTTGTTCATTCGTTTGGTGGATTAAGTTGGTGATGAGGGGGCTTAATCATTTTAGTTGTTTATCAAGAGTATTAGCATGAATGCTTAAGTGTTCGTTCGAGGGGTTTGATTCACATAGCTTACTGCGTGTTGTTCTTGTTCTCGGAGGTGGTTTGTTCGTTTGTTCTCAGGCGTTCTTAGCCCTGGCGAAAATCCGGCAGCACCTCCCCCGGGCCGAGACTTGCCAGAGGTAAAGGAAAGTCACCACTCGGATTGCTCCGGGGTAGACTCTCAAAAATCGGAGTGGCCTCACGGCGGTCCGAACCCATGTGTGAGTGTGGAGTGCTCGAGGGCTAGCCTTCAAGAGCGACCACGACTCACGGGCGATGAATCTTCGGCGTAGGACAGATGTTCGCCACGAGGGCCATGAATGTTCATCCGGTGACGAACTCCTTCGAAGGCCGTGCTATGGAGAAGCAAGCTTCGAAGGGTCTTAGATGAGGAGGAGGAGGAGGAGAGAAGAAGAAGGAACCGGGGATTAAAGCAGAGGATACTAAGATTGCAAAAGGCCCTTTTCCCTTTTTATTCATCCACATAACCAGGGAAGATTTTAAAACGGAAGGGATTCATCTCTTGATAAAGAAGAAATACATCACGAGGGGGGAGAGAATACATTGACGAGGGAGGGGGAGAGAGCACATGCTCTTCCCCCTCCGACTCACCTCTCTTCTCTCACGCTCACTCTCTTCTTCTTCTTCACCTTGTCGGAGTCGGGGGACCAAACTCCTTCTCTCTTCTTCTCTTCACTACACACAGCCGAGAGCCTTCCCTTCCCCCCTTTTTTTGATGGCCAGCCCTCTCTTCTTATATATATCCCGAAATAGGTTCTCTCTGTTCGAAGAAGAGCATGCCCCGCCGCTTGCCCACGTCGCGACCGTGTTGCTGTCGAGCTCCTTCTCGTGCCACATTGCTTTCGCCACTTGCAGGAGAATGGGCGGCCGGCCGATGGAATGAGCACCAGGCGGGACGGGGCTTGAGAACTTCCATTCACGGCATATGCTCGGTTGCCCGCCGGATCAAAGTTGGAGTTTTAACCACTTCAGGCTTGTTCGTCGTCATGCCGTTCCCAGGAAACAGGGGACCGCATTGATGACGGGATGGCTTAACTGCACGTCGGATAAGCACCTCAGAAAATGGCTTGTTCGCATCACCTAATCCGCCGCAGGGGAATAGTAACCGCGCCGGAATAGCTTTTCTTTTGCTTTCAACGTGAGCACGCCATGGTAAATATTTGAAGAAAAGACTTTTAGAAATGGGCAAATGGGCGCGCCGGTTTTGTCATCCTCAAGGGCGCGCCGGTTTAACAAGGTAAAGGGGGGCATGAATCAAAGGTGAGCACGCCGTTTAAGCAAGGGGGCGCGTCGTTTTAAGGCGCGCCGCTTTAAGGCCCTTCCGCGCCGTTTTAAGCACAGAATAGATTCTTTTCGAAGCCGCGGCCATTTATGTGAATGTTGGCACTCCCGAAATGTTCTGGTTGCGATGCATGGCTTCCACAATTTTCGTTCGCAGCCTCCGGGACTCGGTCCCAAACTTTGCGTGACTTTCGATGCAAGCTGAGATTGTGCTAGAGTTCTCGGCTCTTCTTTGATTCAGCTCTCGGTACAGTCGGCTGTAGAATTGTGGCCGTATCTTTTGCCCGGGGGGCTCCCTCATCGGCTAGCGGACCACCAAGCGAGTCCTCGTCTTGATCGGGTGTGGTATGAGGTTTATTCGGCATTTTCATCTTCGACTCGCGCTCGAATGTGTAGACGCGAATGTCGCCATGATCATCATCGTCATTTTTTGGAGTCCACAGTGTCATGGGCAATAGGGGAGGAGATGCCGGTGCCTAAGGACGGGCTATGGGTGCCGGGGGACGGGCAACGGGTGCCGGTCGTTGGGGTGGAGGTGGATCTCGGGGTGGGGGAGGTCGAGGTCTAGGAGTGAAGTACTCTTGACGGGCGGGCTCATGAGGACGAGCCATGGGTCCCCTCGGGTATGAGCCTAAGGAGCCACATGTATCAGCACCACGAGGAGGAGCGGAACCCCACCGGGGAATAGACTCGAACTCTCCCTCAAATTGCTCCATCTCGAGAGCAACTTGGTATGCATCCTCCAACTTGTCTACCTTGCGGCGGAGAAGCTCATACCTTAGGTGCGGTCGTAGACCACACTGAAATCGAGAGATAGTAAGGGAGTCTTCCTCCGTGGCATCACATCGCAAGTAGTATTCATCGAACTCGGCGATGTAGTCAGAGACGGACCGGTCTCCTTAGGGGAGACTTTGCCACCGTTCTATGAGACGTTGGCGGTAGGAGGTAGGGAGGTACTTCTTCCTAAGCTCTTCCCTCATCTCGGTCCAAGTATCGATCAGGGGTTCATGACGATGAAACAATAGGTTCTCCATGTTCCTCCAATAGGTTTGTGCTTGGCCTAAAAGTTTCATCCTGGCGAACTTGACCTTCCGTTGGTCCGACATCTCGAACCACTCAAAATATCGGTCCATGACAGCCTTCCAATGAAGATAGACCTTTGGGTCTAAGGACCCGTCAAAGGTGGGAGGGTTTGCCCGAATGGTCCTAAGGGCCCGTTCATCCATATCTTGGTCGTGGGTACGCCGTGTAGGGCGACGATCACGACCATGTCCCCGATGCTCATTATTGGACTCATAGTCATGCACCTCGGGGACTTCGTGCCTCCTAATAGCTACCCCTTGAACCCTTGGAGTCGAGGGTTGGTGAACTGGCTCCGGTTGACCTTGTGTAGGTGGGACGGGTGCCTGGACTGGGGCAATCGGGTGTGCCTCGGCTGGGCCTCTCTCTAGTGCGGCAACTCTCCCGACCAATCCCTGAATGGACAGGTTCGACTCGACGGCCCTATCCTCTACGGCCTTCATCCTCTCTTCTAGGCAGGTGCCTAGGCCATTCACTCGTGTACTCATCCCTTCCATCCTATCCATTCGAGTACTTAGATCACCCATTTGTGTATCTAACCCATCGAGACGTGTATGCAATCCTTGCACTTCTCCAATAAAGGTTCGGAACATTTCGGCCACAGCTAACGCATCGAGACTAGTGACCCATGGATCCGCCATAGGTGGTGGTGGGGGTGAGTACTGTGTACCCCTACGAGTGGGCATGAAAACACACGGACTAGGAGACATCGACTAATGCAAATGCACACTACAAGAGGATGCACCTAGACTTAACCAATAGCCGGTACCTGGCGGAGATAATCGATCCGAAGATCACTCGCGCAAGTGTGCGACCTTCCCGATAGGCGTAACCTATCATTTGGACAACACCTTTTGGTATACCGGGTTATTGGGATGCAATGCGACCCAAAAAAAAACTCTTTTTTTTATTTAAAAAAAATATGATGATCCTAGACTCGACTTAGACCGTGCAATACTTATGCAATGACGGATGCACTGACTACCCTAGACTCAACCTGCTCTGATACCAAACTGATGCGGGATGAGACACGGACTAGACACCAATTGGATATGCCATTCTCGGACTCTAGGTGAGCTCATGATTGTCCCTTAGCGAGGGAAGCGTCGGACGTGCGCGGTTGAGAAATCGGCAGTGAGCTAGGGTGGTCGGCTCTCTCTTGTGCCTGGATCGGGTCACGGGACGGTCACGCTCTCTCTCGCAGCAGCGGTGATATCACAATATATAGCGAGCTACGATCCTAGCATGATATCTAGCAGCGGCATAAACAAGTATATATGAATAAAGTAAATGCCAAGTGTAGGAGCGAACACGATACCTCCACGCTCTCGGCGTGGGGAAGACGGACCCGGCCGAACTCGTACTCCAGGGACAAGTAATACACAAATATTACAGCAAAGAACTACTGCCCACTCCACGCAGGGAGGTAAAGGGCTACACAAGTGGGCCCGGGAGGACCGATTCCGGATTGACGGGCAACTTCTTGCGACGTTTCGGCAGCACACGTACTCGCTACCGTGGGGCCCACATACTGGTCGGAGTGGCTGTGTGGGACCGGGCGGCACCGCTGTAGTGGGGATGCCTGGAGGGACGCTCCCTGCGATGGCGACACGCTGAACCGCCAGTCGGAGGCCGGGCGGCTCCGATCGTCACTCGCCGGAGTTTACGGCCATGGACCCGCATGTTCTATTTTCAGGCGCGCGACCCGACGAGATCGCTTGCTGCGACCAACACCGATGTCGGAATGCAACGAAACTGGAGCCGTTGGAAAGCTGCTTCGAAGGGATTCTACCCTATGGTATCCCAGAAAAATCACCAGCTCTGTATTTCTGGTGGATGAATTTTGAAGGCTGCTGTCCCACGTTTTAGATCTGCTCAGGTAGAAACTGATTTTCCTGTAAATCTGCGTTGCCCGGTGGGTAGATCTCTGAATCTAAAGTTGGGTTATTCATAAAAGTTGTAGAGGATCAAAAGAGGAAACCCGGGATATTTTTATATCTGGAAATTATGGAGGTTTGGATTCTCTAGGGAGTTTATACTAGCAAAGGGTCGGATCTGGACTAAGGCAGACAGAACAGATTTGAGAAGTTGGGAGAATTTTAGAAAATATGTTGAGGGCTGACAAAAAATCACGAAAATTTATGGTGATAGGGGAAAGAAGAACATAATCTCCAATAAAATTGGGGGCTCCTGTAAAAATGAAAAGGGGGTTCTAAGAAGGTGTTCTTCAGCTGGCTGTAACAGTGAACAGAAATCTGACAGAATTGGAAGGAGATGATGAACAAAAATGGGAAAATATAAAACGGGATCTAGAGACCAAACCAATTTTTATGGAGGATGGGGGGAACCTCTGGAACACACCCTAAAAATTAGGGCTTCAGAAGATCTCGGAGGTGTGAGCAGAAATTCGTGGAAGATGCTACTATCCTGAGTGGACAGAACTCCGACGATGGCTTCGTGGCGGCTCGATGGCGGCATGAACGGCGGCAGGGGCGGCACAGATCACAACCTGAGGTAGAGGGGAGGGGATAGAAGGGATACCACTCTAGAAATGGGGTTGGGGAAGATGAAACCATATGGGGAAGAAGGGGGGGTGCGCAAATGGCCCTTGGCTCTCACAATTTTCTTCTATTCATTAATTCAACAAAATGAGAGATACATGCTATATATAATAAATGGAAAAAGACCTCTAATGCCCCTAGATCTAGGGTTTAGAACTAATTTGTTCTAATAAATTTTTACAAAAAAATAAATGGGAAATAGGGAGGGGGGCGCCCCCTTGACCAAGGGGGGGGACAAGGTGGAAAGGTAGGTAGCCTACCTTTGAAATTTTAACCCACTTGTCTACCCATGTGTCATTTGACATTCAACCTTCTAGATGGCCACCTATGATAGTTTGACCAGCCCCACATGGCCTAGGTGGACCAATGGGAAAGGGCTGGGGGCCCCCTTGCTTGGGCCCACTGGAATTTTGCATATAAACCCACTAAGACTTACAATTGCGTACCCATATAACACAAGAGTATACATACAAATATAAAAGGACATAAATGTAAACAAAATGTGGACGGTCTTGCTTCGATGTCCCCATCAAAGGGGTACCACAGAGGTAAGGTGGATCAAACCTTATTTACCAAGAGTTCGAATAAAGACCTCATCATAGTTCAGGTATATGTAGATGACATTGTCTTCGGTTCAACAAATACCGAACTATGCAGTGAGTTTTCTCAATTGATGTCTGTTGAGTTTGAGATGAGTTTGGTAGGTGAATTAAAGTATTTCCTTGGCTTGCAGGTACATCAGCTGGAGGATGGATGCTTCATCAACCAGTCCAAATATATATTGGACATCCTCAAGAGGTTTGGCATGATTAATCTGAAGCACATCACAACACCAATGGGCACCAACACATCTTTGGATGCAGACGAATCAGGTAAAGAAGTTGATGCAAAGCTATACCGAGGTATGATTGGATCTTTGCTCTACTTAACTGCCTCGAGACCTGATATACAGTTCAGTGTAAAAATGTGTGCTAGGTACCAATCCAAGCCCACTGAATTACACTTAGCAGTTGTAAAAAGAATTTTTAGATACTTATCTGCTACACACACCCTAGGTTTATGGTTTCCTGCATCACATACTTTAGATCTCATTGCATATACAGATGCGGATTATGCTGGGTGTAAGCTAGATAAAAAAAGCACTAGTGGTCATTGTGAATTTCTAGGTGGGTGTTTAGTCTCTTGGGGTTCCAAGAAGTAACACTATGTGGCACTCTCGACTGCAGAGGCATAGTACGTAGCTGCAGGGAGTTTTGGTACACAAGTCATTTGGATCAAACACCAACTTCAGGACTATCAAGTAGACATGTGGTACACACCTATATACTATGACAATACTGGTGCCATCAATCTAGCCAAGAATCCTGTTCTGCATTCTCGAACCAAACACATAGAAATAAGAAATCATTTTATTAGAGATGGGGTTTCCCAAGGAACATTTGAATTAATCCATGTAGGCACTGCAAACCAAATAGCTGACATCTTCACTAAGCCACCGGATAATGAAAAATTCACATCTTTGAGGAGAGAGTAAGGTATTTTTAAATCTTAGCCCCATGAATAAAATGCCCTCATGATTTTCACTTACATTTACATTCTCTTGAATAAAATGCTTTGCTTCCATGAATAACATATCCTTCTTCTGTGTCGTTAACCACTCAGCATGAGTATGTGTTCACATCATGTCATTGTGTGAGGGGGAGTTCTATCTATGACTATATGCGACCCGTTAAGCTGAGGGGTCTGTGCATCTGCATTTTCTGCATGAGTCATATATGAAAAACAGGTCATTTTGTGTGGGGGAGCTAGTTAGTATGTGAAGGGTGACTGATTCAAAAGTATTTGAGAGATGTATATTGCTGTTGTTTTCTTATGAATAATTTATTATAGTTCTGAAGAGGGGCGATCTCGCACTGGTCCTGAGCTGGAGGAGATGATCACCGAATAGTGAACTGCAAGGAAGGGGAATAGACCAGGGGGCCCAGGGATGGTTCCCTGGGGAAAACCCTCCGATGCCTAATTCAGTAGAGCAGTGGTGGAAGCTGTGAAGGGAGGAAGAAGGAGATGAACGAGATCCCTCTCCACCAAGGTGGTGAAGTGGTTCCTGCTCAGGGAGCTTTAGACGTGTGTTGGTCTTACCTTTTGCTGGAAGGGGTCCCAGGTTTAAATAGTGTGCCAGCCTTATGAGTCTCATAAGCTGAGGAATTTCTGGCGGGGGTTACGTCCTCGACGTGGGATCTTTACGTCCTCGCCGTGGGCTCTTTATAGTCCTAAGGATTCGTGGGCCCCCTTATCCTCGTAAACTCCTCCTTAGAAAGGGCTCTCAATGGCGGCGTGGATAAGCATCCGTCGGTCGACCCAAGCGTGTAGAGTGCCAGCCCTATCCCGGGCGATAGGCATAGCTCGGGTGAGGTTCAGTCGGAGTGGGCGCTGGGCTCTAGCCCTTATCTCGATGAGGGGGATAGGTCGGGCGTGGGTCTTCCTCCGACTGGACCGACGCTCGGTCTTCTGAGCCTAATGGCCTCCTAGGAAGTGCTTGATCCCGAGTGAGCTTATTGGGCTTTTATGCTAAGTGGGCCCTGCGGGGTGGTCACTTAGATGAGCTGGGCCTCGTTCGGTGTCGCGGGACCTAGTTCGGCCGCTCTTAGATGGGCTACAGAAATTCCCCTCCCCACATGTCCCCCTCCTACTCCCGAGCCTTGGCAGGCTCAGAAGAGTAGCCGTTGGGGTTTTGGATCAGCGTGGCTCGGGTGGGTGGAGATCTGGCGGTGTTAAGAAGCCACGTGTTGTGGTCACCTCGGCCCGTAATAATGATAATCCTGACGGATTTGAAACGAAGGGGCCCCCCTTTCTCGAAGGTCGGAACGACGCGCCGCCTTCCGCAAGGGGATATAAGCGTTGTGCGCTTGCTGTCATTCCATACTCCACCGTTTTAGGGTTTTGCTCTCCTTCATACTTTCTTTCGGGGCTCTCTGATGCGCTGTGGGGATATGGCGGAAGAGCAAAGATTCGCAGCGGCGTTCGCAGAGTTGGCAGAGATAACTACGGAGATGGTCCGATAGCTTCCCCTTCCTCTAGTGTCTTCAGAGTCTTGGGAGCCTTCTTCTTCAAGTTCCTCTTTGGATTTCATGGCGGACCAGCGTCCGGAGGTCGAGGAGTTGGAGGGTGAGCCTGAGGCGAAGGTGGTGGTGATACTGCCGACTCCGAACAACAGCGAGCTGGGGGAGGCGGAGGTGAAGCGACTGGAGCACCAGTTTTGCCTGCCCTGGTAGTACTACTTCGCCGCGGCTACCCCAAACGAGACGAGCTTGGATTCTCGTAGGGGCCATTTCTACTCCTTCCTTCTGTCGTGGAAGGGTGGGTTCCATCTTCCCTTCGACCGTTTTGTTCTTGACCTTCTCAATTTCTTCCAGTTCGCTCCCATATAGTTGGTAGCCAACTCTTATCTTCTTCTTTCCGCCTTCCGCATCCTCTGCCTCCAGTGCGGGGTTCCTCTCTCCTTGGACCACTTCCATTACTTCTTCGAGTTGAAGGAGCATTCCTCGGCCGGGAAGGGCTTCTATTTTGTCCAGGCAAGGTGAAACAGGAGCTGTGTCTCCTTAGCCGTGAAGGATTCTTCCCACAAGGGGTGGAAAACTCAGTTCTTCTAGGTGGGGATTTGTTCAGTGGAGGAGTCTTGGAGGTGTCCTGTAATCCCCAATTTTCACCCGAACATCCCTCCGAGGCAAGATGAGTTCTCTCCGGATGTGGAGAAGTATGCGGCCATTCTGTTGAAGTCTCGCCAGTCCATGGAGGAGCTGGTGACCCCGGAGAATATCGAGCGATGCCTTCTCCAGCGGCTACGGCCGACAGGTACGGGCACCATGAATCAGCTTTCTCTTCAAATGATGAAGCCAATTTTCTTTTCCTGACCATGTCTTCTTTTGCACAGACACCAGGAGGTCGGCTGCCGAGGAGGAGCATGCGATCGAGCGGGAGGTGATCGATCTGGGTGATGACTTGGCTGCCGGTGAGTCGCGAGCTCCCGAGGGTCACTCTCGAGCCTAAGACGAGGGCAAGGGGGTGGCCCGGGAAGGGTCTTCCAGGCCGCGGGGGTCCAAGTGCAAGGATCCTATGGAGAGGATGCTGCAGGACGTCGCGAAGGCCAATAAGCGGGCCAAGAAGGCCGGGGCCGTCCCTGCAGTCGAATGTGGCTCTGGCTCGGCTCTCCCCTCTGTCGAGCGTGACAGGGCCGACCCTATTAGGTCGGCTCTCCCATCCGCCGAGCAAGAGGGGGCCGAGGAGGCTATGGCCATTTCTGCGGTTGGCGGCGGCGCTGGCCCGGCTCTCCCCTCTGCAGGAGCCGAGGGAGCCGGGGCCAAAGCGGGCGACTCGAAGACCGCAGCCGAGGCTGGAGCGTCGAGCGAGGCAGGTGACACTCCGGGTGGCGACGCCAGGGCCGAGCCGATCGAGGCTGGGGGGTCACGAGGAGAGGCGATGCAGCCCCAACTGACCGAGGCAAGAGAGGCAGATGAAGCAGCGGCTCAATCCAGACTGGCCGGCGGGGCTCCCGAGGGGATGCCACTCGGAGGGGGGGCCTCCTATTCCGGCTGCTCTGGAGAGGCTGGGCATCCGGGGCCCTCTGTACCAGAAATGTCGTAGCATAGCTACGAAGGTTGTGAGGAGAGGAGACAAGCAACGCTCCCCACCCGTGGCTCTTGAGATGGTTATGGAGGGCGGCCTGGTCCTGGCCCAGTTAGGTGCGTCTCTGGCTGAAGCTTACGCTCGATCGGAGTCAGAACGGGCGAACGTTGCCTGGACCCTTGGCACGTCCGACGGGAAGGTAGCTCGGCTTACCGAGGAGTGTGATGGGCTTTAGTGGGAGCTCTCCTCGGTTAGAGAGATGGAGAGGGTGAGCCAGGGGGAGGCCCGGACCCTGACCGAGAAGCTGGCTCAGGCCCACGGGTCACTCAAGAGGAATAGCAAGCTTCTGGAGGAGGAGCCTGTGGCCCGTGCCGAGCGAGATGGCCAGTGGGAGGTAAAGCGCGTCGAGCTATTAGATCGAGCGGAGAAAGCCACGCGTCTTCGGCTAGAGTCCAAGGTTGATCGAGCCGAGGCGGAGAAGCAGATGGCCGAGGTAGAGCGGAGGTTGGCCGAGGCGGAGTGGGAGAAGGCTGAGCTCGCTAGTAGGGTGGGATCGACCGGGGTGGAGGCACTCGAGCAATACAAATGCTCGGAGGCCTACCGAGTCGACCTTAAGGACGCTGCCCTCCCCTACTACGAGTTAGCACTTCGTCGGGGCCTCCGCAAGGGGTTCGAGTACGGCAACGGCCGGGCCGTCTTCTACGCGGAGGAGCAGGCGCCCGGGACAATTATTTTTCCATCCGGGTAATGCTACGACTCGGACTTGACGTCCTACGATTCCTCTGGTTCGGCGTTCGGGGAAGGAGGAGACCAGGGGGACTCGTCTTCGTCCGAGGGGTCACCAACTCTGGATGCCTTGGGAGGGCACGCAATCGAGGTAGTTCCCACGCATGTAGGGTCAGTGCCAGGGTCGGCCGTCGTCGAGGGTGCCGGGGGCAGATCGTCCAAGCCTTCAACATCCGAGCCTCTGAATGGGCCAGGGGCCTGATGTATCTATTTTTCTTTTTCTCCTTGTACGTTTTCCTTTTTTGATGAAAAACTTCTCTTTTTGTGTAAAGGAAGGTCGAGAACGTAAGGCAGTGGCGTTATGATAAAGACTTGACTATTTTTTACCCTCATTGCCGTGGTTTGACCAGTGTATCCGCAGTAGTTTGAAAGTGCCGATACTTTCTATGTGGATCTCGCATGATGGTTGGGCGGGCGTCTGATAGGGTGTCTTTCCGTTTTCTCATGCTTTAAATGCCCAGCCGCTTCGTGTGTCCCGCTGGGATGGAACCAAGGAGTCTGAGGTGACCGTTCGTAGGGAGAGGTCCCTTTAGCATGTTTTGAAGGGGAGAATCATTTAAGGCAAGTAGCCTCCTTTCGCCAATAAAAGGGGCTGAAGGGCATCTCTTCCTCTCCATCGCTTAGGGTTTTCTCCGACAGTCTTTCCTCCCTCCTTCTTCATGAAGCGTTGTGATGTCAAATTTGAAGCATGAAAGGTGTTTCAGAAGATGATGATGTACATGACGGTAGGAGGGAAGCTCTTGTTGTTCCGCTCTAGAAGAGGGTTCGTCAGTCGGCGGTCACTCACGAAGAGGGTTCGTCATGCCAGAGCATGTCGCACTCCTATCCCTGACCTGCCGACGCCATTCAGAGGGGAAGAGGGAGCCAACTAAGCTCCCTCCTTTTCGGGCCTTCCCCTGCCTTCTCGTCCATCTCTGCCGTTTTCTCTTTCTCCCTCCCCTTTCACTCTTCGGAGGTTGCCTGCACTCTCTGCCTTCCAAAGAGTTGGCAGACAGGAGTCCTTCACTTGTATTCCTTCCTCTCCTCTTCTTGTTGTTTCCCCTCTTTCTTTTCACCACAGAGCTTTGTCAAACCAACAAAGCCGACGATCCTTTATCCGAGCCAGTTTCTCCACGAGGCGGAGTCAGTGGCTGGACGCAGGAAGGTTAACCGAGTCAGTCAAGCGATGGGCTCGTACGACGGTGCCAGATGGATTTTTACTCTTTTGACATGTATTGTATTGGCTTCGGCCTTTCTAATGTACACATAGTTATTTGAATAAAAGAGGAAGGAAATTTTTGTTTTATCTCATATTTCTTACACGACTGTAGTGTTCAGAAGTAGAACTTGCGTAGTGTAGTCGTGTTCCACGTCCAAGGGATGGGTTCTCCCTCCATAGTAGATAGCCGATACACTCCTTTCCCGAGCATCGCGACCACTCGGTAGGGGCCTTCCCAATTAGGGGATAGCTTGCCCGCCACGTCAAGTGGTCAAGAGGCTTCGACTTTTCTGAGAACGAAGTCTCCTGGCTAGAAGTGTCTGTCTCAGACTTTGGTGTTGTAGTATCGAGTGAGGCGATGTTGATATTCCGTTGCTCGGATGCTGGCAATCTCTCAGACTTTATCTGCTAGGTCGAGGTTTTCAAGTAGTTTCTGGTCGTTTGCCTCGGGCGAGAAGCAGATGACTCGGAGGGAGGGGTTACCAATCACCAACGGGATCACGGCCTCGGTGCCGTACACCAGCTGAAAGGGACTCTCACCGGTTGCCATTCTGGGAGTCGTTCTTTGCGACCAAAGTACGTTCGGAAATTCCTCGAGCCAACTGCCCTTGGCTTTGTCGAGCATAGTCTTGATGCCTTTTAAGATAATCTTATTGGCATTTTCGACCAGCCTGTTAGCCCGTGGGTGGGCGACCGAAGTGAAGTGATTGCGAATGTTTAGGTCGGCACATCTATCTCAAAAATAACGAGAATCAAATTGCCGACCATTATTGCTCACTATCACCTGGGGGATGTCGTAGCGACAGATGATCGACTTCTAGACAAAACTCCACACGACTGTCTCGGTGATCCTAGCTATAGCTTCGGCCTCGATCCACTTGATGAAGTAGTCGATGGCGACGATGACGAACTTCTTCTGGGCCTGAGCCGTAGGGAACGGCCCAAGGATGTCGATCCCCCATCAAGTAAAAGGATAAGGCTCGGTTAGGGTGACGAGCTCCGTTGCCGGTTGATGGACCAAGTGGTCAAATCACTGGCATTGGTCACACTGTTGCACTTAGGTCGAGTAGTCGCACTATAGAGTGGGCCACCAGTAACCCTACCGAAGCAAGATCCTGGCGCGTGACCTTCTCCCTAGATGCGCTCCGCACAGGCCTTCATGAACCTCTTGAATCGCTCGGCTGGCTTCGTCAGTACTGATGCACTTCAGGAGGGGACTGGAGAAGGATCTGCGGTATAAAGTGCCGTCCAGAATGATGAATTGCCGAGCTTGGTACTTCAATCTTCGGGCTTCCCGAGGGTCGGGAGGGTCTTGAGAGTCTTGGAGCCACAACAGATAAGGGGTACGCCAGTCGCTTGGGGAGGCCGAGTCAACAACCATGAGCTCCGAATCAATGCTCGATCGCTCTAGCTCTTCGAGAAGGACCAATCGAGTACCCTCGGGGTCAAGAGAGGAGGCCAGCCGGGAGAGGGCATCCGCTCGGGAGTTTTCCTCTCGAGCTATTCAGACTACCTCGAAACTCTCAAACTGTTGTGCCATTGTTTTGACCAGCCGGAGGTATTTGACCATCGGTTCTTCACGAGCTTCGTAATCGCCATTGACCTGGCTAGCGACCAGTTGGGAGTCAGTGTGAATTTTGACTCGCTCAGCCCCCAACCGCCGGGGCATTCGGGCTCCCGAGATAAGGGCTTCGTACTCGCAGGCGTTGTTGGATGGATGGAAGTTGAACTTCAAGGCGTATTGCAGCTCCGCTCCTTCGGGGGACTTCTAGAGGATGCCAGTGCCGCTCCCGGTCAAGTTGGAGGATCCGTCGACGAACAATTCCCACGTTGGCCCGGGCGTGGACGGAGAATTTTCTTCGGTCGGGATGGTGCTCTCGATGATGAAGCCAGTGAGCGCCTGTCCTTTGATAGCCGAGCGACACCGGTACGATATATCGTAGGCCCTGAGCATAATGGCCCACTTGATGAAAGCCGTCTGAGGCTTCAGGGTGAGCGAGGATCTTCTTTAGTGGTTCTCCAGTCAACACGATGATGGAGTGCCCTTGGAAGAAGAGTCGAAGGCGCTTGGCCGAGGTAACTAACACTAGCACGAGTCTCTTGGTTGCGGGGTACCTTCTTTCAGCCTCGTTTAGTAGCTTTCTGGTGTAGTAGACCGGTCTCTTGGCTCCCGAGTCATTTCTGACCAGGACTAAGCTAACTGTGGATGGAGTTGCCGAGAGGTAGAGATGTAAGGCTTCACCTGGAACAGTCTTGGACAGCACCGGGGGTGAGTCCAGGAACTTCTTAAGCTTGCCGAATGCCTTTTGGCATTCCTCGTCCCATGCGAACGTAGCAGATGCCATTTTGGGCCCCCTCGACAGTTTGAAGAAGGGTAGGCATCGTTCGGCCGCACGGAACAGGAATCTGTTGAGCGCAGCAATGCGCCCGGTAAGGCGTTGAACATCCTTGGTGCAGGTGGGCAGCCGCATGTCCAGGATGGCCCACACCTTGTCGGGGTTGGCCTCGATCCCACGTTGGGTCACTAAGAAACCCAGGAATTTCCCGGACCTTACTCCGAAGGCACACTTGGCGGGGTTGAGCTTCATATTGTACCTCAGGAGAGTGTCGAAGGTCTCAGCGAGGTCGGCGAAGTGGTCCTCGGCCTTGGGGGTCTTGATGAGCATATTGTCAATATAGGCCTCGACGTTCCGGCCGAGCTGTCCCTCGAACATATGGTTGACCAGCCTCTGGTACGTGGCTCCAGGGTTCTTTAGCCCGAAGGGCATCCGGGTGTAGCAGTGTACGCCGAAGTCGGTGATGAAGGTGATCTTCTCGATATCTTCTGGATCCATTCTGATCTGGTGGTAACCTGAATAGGCATCCTGGAAGCTGAGTATCTCGTTGCCCGAGGTTCAGTCAACCAACTGGTCGATGCTCGACAACGGATAGCAGTCTTTTGGCGTGGCTTTGTTCAAGTCGGTGAAGTCGACGCACATTCGCCATTTTCCCGAAGCTTTTGGCACCAGGACGACGTTAGCCAGCCACGTCGTGTCCATGACCGATCTAAAAAGACCAGTCTTCTACCCCTTGGTGACTTGCTCCTTGATGGCTGTCTGCTTTTATGGGGAGTGCTTCCTTCTACGTTGTTGTACGGGCTTCACGGTCGGGTCCAGGTTGAGTTTATGCACTACTGTCTCTCCCGGTATCCCGGGGAGTTGATCATCAGACCATGCAAAGACTCGGATGTACCTGGAAAGAAATTCTTTGTATTGCTGCTGAGCCTCGGATGGTAGGTTGGCTCCAATCTTTACTCCTAGGGTCGGGTCGTCGTTTATGAAAACTATTAACAGCTCACCTCCAGGCTCGGATGTTGCGGGTTTTTCCTCGACTTCCCGGTGGCCCTTGTTCTTCACGTCGTGCCTTGTGGCTTCGACCGAGATAATATAGCACCTTCTGGCCGTCGCCTGGTTGCCCCAGACTTCCCCCACCCCATGTTTAGTGGGGAACTTCATCTTTTGGTGATAGGTAGAGGGCACCACTTTCATTCGGCTAAGGATTCCCCAGCCGAAGATTGCGTTGTATGCTATCATACCCTTGATCACTATGAAGTCCACCATAACCATAATAGTTTTGGGTGGGGTGCCGAGAGTAACCGGCAGGCTCAGGGCTCCCTCGGGATAAGTGGCCTGGCCATTGAACCCGTAAAAGGGGGTTCGGATCGGGTGGAGTTTAGACGGATTCTCCCCCATCTTAAGAACACACTCGTAAGACAACACATCAGGGGCGCTTCTATTGTCAACTAGAATCCTATCTACGTTACAATGGTTTATCGTAGCCGATACAACTAGGGCATCGTCATGCGGGGTGGTCAGCCCTTCTAGGTCTTGGTCGGAGAAGACTATGACCTGTGGCTCACTTGGAGGGGCCATGGGAGGCTCGATGGCTCGGCTCACCCGCCCAACATGACGCTTCCTTCCTCGGCTACTATTACCTCCTGATGTAGCTCCTCCAGCGATGACATTGATGTGGACCCCGCGAGGGGCATTGTCGATCTCTTCTGGGGCTCCTCGATCTTCCTTATGCCCAGCCACAAACCGGGATTGGTGTCCCTGGCGGACGAGGCACTTGATCTCATCCTGGAGCTGGCGGCAATCATCGGTATGATGCCTGTGGTCGCTATGGAACAGGCAGTGCTTACTGCGATTGCAGTTCTTCGACCTCATTGGCTTGGGTTGGCGGAGAAGGTCCGAGCCTTTGATATCTTCATAGATCTCGTACACCGTAGCGGTTGAGGGTGTGTACCACTCGTACTTTAGAAACGGTTCTTTGTGCTCCCCGTCTCGGTTCCGCTTTTTTCCTTGGCCCGAGCTAGGCTCGGGTGCTCGCTTCTTGTCCCCCTCCCGACCCGAACCAGTTGCGCCTCGGCATGTGCTGAGAACTTCTTCACAATCAGCATGACATAAAGTCAGAGTCACTAGCTCGGCAAGGGTCGAGGGAGGGTGGAGGACAAGTTTGCGGCGGAGGTTCTTGCCACGGGTGCCTTCGGTCAGTGCGGTTATGGCCAAGGCGACATCTAGGTGGGGGATTCTCAGGGCTTCCGATTTGAATCGGTTGATATAAGCCCATAGTTTTTCCCCTTGCGCCTGTTTGAGAGCCAATAGTCTCGCTACCGACCTTGGGGGGCCGCTGCCGGTAAAACTCTCCCTGAACACTCGCCCAAATTGCTTGAAGTCTCAGATGGATCAGGAGGCGAGGGCCCGGAACCATGCTTGGGTACCTTGGACCAGGGTGGTCACGAAGGCTCGGCACTTGATGGCGTCGGACGTCCTGTGGAGGGTCATCAAGGCATCGAAGCTATCGAAGTGGTCGGCCGAGTCACCCTGGCCGTCGTAAGACTTGAAGGTCAGAATGGAGATTCTGGGAGATATCTCTGCCTTCAAGATGTAGTTGGAGAACGGGGATTTCTCCCCATCTTTCGTTGGGGAGGTCTTCTGCAAGGCGCGTAAGGCGCGCTCCTGCTCTGCAAAGCGTCTCTTGAACTCTCGTAGTCGGAGGGATAACGTCGGCTATTGTTGTGCCGCGGGGCTAGGGGGGCATGCTGGCTGGCTGTCTCGGCATTCCCCAGGGACTTCGGTCTCTGGGTGCGAACGGGGTGCCCCAGGTTTTCTCTTTTTAGGCGTAAGGGAGGCCTCGTGCTCCGGGGGTGGGGCTTGTGAAGGTCCTCCTGACCTGTTGCGAATAAGCCACCATCCTTAGAGGGTGAAGCGGCCTACGACAGTGTGTTGGGATGCGTCTCCGCGGGGAGGGCTTTCTGAAGGGATGTGTGACCTTCCTTCCCTAGCCCCCTGGGTCGTCATGAGTTCCACGAGGACGTCCAGTTTCGCGTTGAGGGCTTGTAAAGCGTCAGCGCCCCCATTGGGTGGTAGCTTCACCGCCACGGGCGGAGGCAGTTCACCCGCTCGGGTGCTGGCATTGGAGGGGGGGTTCTGTGTGGCCTGAGAGGGGGCCTCTCCCCCCACCACCATGGCTTTTCCCCTATCACCGGCAGACCTCCTCTCTGTACTCCTTCGCACCATACTGGCTCTTTGATCATTTCCCACAGACGGCGCCAGATGAAGAGGGGCGATCTCACGCTGGTCCTGAGCTGGAGGAGATGATCACCGAATAGTGAACTGTAAGAAAGGGAAACGTATTAGGGGGCCCAGGGATGGTTCCTTGGGGAAAACCCTCCGGTGCCTAAGTCAGTAGAGCAGTGGTGGAAGCTGTGAAGGGAGGAAGAAGGAGATGCACGAGATCCCTCTCCACCAAGGTGGTGAAGTGGTTCCTGGTCAGGGAGCTTTGGACGTGTGTTGGTCTTACCTTTCGCTAGAGGGGGTCCCAAGTTTAAATAGCGCGGCAACCTTATGAGTCCCGTAAACTGAGTAGTTTCAGGCGGGGGTTACGTCCTCGACGTGCGCTCTTTACGTCCTTGATGTGGGCTCTTTACATCCTCGTCGTGGGCTCTTTATAGCATTGAGGATTCGTGGGCCGCCTTATCCTCGTAAACTCCTGCTTAGAAAGGGCTCTCAATGGAGGCATGGATAAGCATTCGTCGGTCGACCCAAGCATGTAGAGTGCCAACCCTGTCCCGGGCGATAGGCATAGCTAGGGTGAGGTTCGGTCGGAGTGGGCGCTGGGCACTAGCCCTTATCCCGACGAGGGGGATAGGTCAGGCGTGGGTTTTCCTCCGACCGGACAAACGCTCGGCCTTCCGAGCCTAATGGTCACCTAGGAAGTGCTTGATCCCGAGTAAGCTTATTGGGCTTTTATGCTAAGTGGGCCCTGCGGGGGGGTCACTTAGATGAGCTGGGCCTCGTTTGGTCTCGCGGGACCTAGTTCGGCCGCTCTTAGATGGGCTACAGAAATCCCCCTCTCCAAGTTCATTCACAGCAAGTAGAATCCCATACTTGTCTTAAATCCTTAAGTCTGAACAACAAAAGCTAAGCTAGAATCTTTTATCTAGTAATTAACAAAGACTTGGATAAGGTGCTCGAAGTATATCTCCTTACACATTCCATGATCATGGAACTAGATAAACTTATATGTCATGATGTCTGCTAAAAACTTGAAACCTAAACTTCAAGAAACACATTCTTTAAGAATCAGTGCTTCTGGTAGGTATTGTTCTCAAACACTCATATTAAAAAAAATTTATATAAGGGGATCAAAACAAAAATTTACATGCTAAGAGCAATGGTCTGATTACTGAGAAACTGAGTGTTTCATCGAAAAGAAATGAAAATTTTTCTCAGTTATGAGGTGTCAGATTATCTCTGTTAAGAAGTGCAAAATTTGCTATCATGACAGAGCAATGCTAATTAAGTGGTGAGTAACTAGGGAGTCTGGCCTCTGATCAAGGTGTCTCCTCATGTAAAAAGCCACAGTTACTAACTCTGTTCTCTAAGACGAGAGGTAATATGGTTCTCACATTGAGTAACTGGGGAGTCTGGCCTATGATCAAGGTGTCTCCTTAATGTCAAAAATGTGATCTACCAAGTTAACTATTGATCATTATTCCGCTCGTTAATGAAAAAAAAACTATATGTTTCAGTCATATCCCTGGTTCTTATTGCTAGTTTATGGACTATTTGTCCTCAATACCTCAAGAACTTTGTTCCGAGAAACAGTCTCTTACAGTCTAACTAGTACAATTTTAAACAGCTCTCTCTTGGCATATCTGCTTGGAGAGGGGGATTTCTGTAGCCCAATTAAGAGCAGCCAAACTAGGCCCATCAGGACCGAACGAGGCTCAGCTCATCCAAGTGACAGCCCTCTAGGGCCCACTTCAGCAGAAAAGCCCAATAAAGATCACTCGGGATCCCATCCTTCCTTGGCGACCCTTAGGCTCGGAAGGCCCGAACGCTAGAACGGAGGAAGACCCACGCCCGAGCCATCCCTCATCGGGATGAAGGGCGAGCGCTTTGCGCCCACTACGATCTAATTGCTTCCGAGCTATGCCTATCGCCCGGACAGGGCTGGCACTTCTCATGCTTGGATCGACTGAAAAATATTTATCCATGCAGCTGTTGACAGTCCTATATGAGCAGGAGTTCAGCTGGATAAGGGAGCCACGATCCCCCAAGGTCATGAAGAGCCCACGATGAGAACGTAACGATCCCATGATGAGGATGTAACGATCCCATGATGAGGACGTAACTCCCGTCTGAAACTCCTTAACTTATGGGACTCATCAGGGGAACTCGCTATATAAACCAGGGACTCCTTCCAGCGGCAGGTAAGGCAGATAGAGGCCTAACACTCCCTGAGCAGGAACCACTTCACCACCTTGGTGTTGGGGAATCTCGCGCATTTTTCTCTTCCTCCCTCAATACCTTCCACCATTGCTCTACTGACTTAAGCATCGGAAGGTTTCCCCAGGGAACCATCCCTGGGCCCCCGGATTCGTTTCCCTTTCTCTGCAGTTCACTACCCGGTGATCATCCTCCCAGCTCAGGACCAGCGCGAGATCACGCCCCTTCATCTGGCACCGTCTGTGATAAACGACCAAAGAGCCAGTATGGTGAGAAGAAGTTCAGGGAGGAGGTCCACCGGCGTAGAGGAAAGGCCACGGCGGCGGCTGGGGAAGGCCCCTCAAAAGCCTGCCAAAACCCCCCCTCCGGTTCCAGCACTCCCGCCGATGGACTGCCCCCTCCGCCTGCGTCCGGGCTGCCGCCCCCTCCTCCCACGACGGTAGGGCTGCCGCTCAACGGCGGCGCCGACGCCTTCCAAGCCCTCAACGTGAAACTGTACATCCTCGTGGAACTCATGAGGACCCAGGCGGCCCGGGATGGAAGGTCACGCGCCCCACCGGAGAGCCCTCCCCGTGAGAACGTGTCCCAGCACACCACCGGAGGCCGCTTCACCCTCCGAGGACAGTAGCTCATCCGTAACAAAGTAGGAGGACCCTCGCAAGCCCCCCCTCCAGAGCAAGAGGCTTCCTCCACGCCGAAGCGGGGCAGGCATGGGGCACGCCGTCCCCTCCCGGAGATCAAAGTCCCCAGGGAGCGCCAAGAAAGCCTACCTTCACGCCCCCTCAGCCCTACGACTCAGTGGCAGCCGGAGGTATCCCTCCAACTGTGAGAATTCGAGAGGCTTTTCGCAGAGCAGGAGCGCGCTCTGTGAGCCCTGCAAAAGACCTCTCCACCAGAGGACGAAGAGAGAACCCCGTTCTCCGACCATATCTTGAAGGCAGAGATATCTCCCCGAACCTCTATCCTCGACCTTCAAGCCCTACGACCGCCAGGGTGACCCGGCCGACCACTTTGACAGCTTCGACGCTCTGATGACGCTTCACGGAGCATCCGACGCCAACAAGTGCCGAGCCTTTGCGACCACCCTGGTCCAAGGCGCCCAAGCATGGTTCCGGGCCCTCGCCCCCAGATCCATCCGAAACTTCATGCAGTTCGGGCGAGTATTCAAGGAGAGTTTCACCAGTAGCGGCCCCCCAAGGTCGGTAGCGGGGCTTTTGGCACTCAAACAAGCGCAAGGGGAAAAACTTCGGGCATACATCCTCCGATTCAAATCGGAAGCCCTGAGGATCCCCCGCCTGGACGTCGCCTCGGCCATAACCACCCTGACCGGGGGCACTCGCGATGAGAACCTCCGCCGCGAGCTTGTCCTCCACCCTCCCTCGACCCTTGCTGCACTAGCGACTCTGGCATAGCGCCACGCCGGTGCCGGCATCCTCCTGAAGTCCCCCGAAGGGGCAGATCTATAGTACGTCCAAAAGTGTAACTTCCAAGCATCCAACAATGCTTCCGAGTATAAGGCCCTCATATCGGGAGCCTGCATGGCCCGACGGTTAGGGGCTGAGCGAGTCAGGATTCACACCAACTCCCAACTAGTCATTAGCCAGGTCAACGGTGATTATGAAGCTCGGCAGGCACCGATGATCAAATACCTCCAACTGGTCAAGACTGTGGCACAATAGTTCGAGAGTTTTGAGGTAGTCCGAATAGCTCGGGAGGAAAACTCCCGAGCAGACGCCCTCTCTCAGATGGCCTCCTCTCTTGACCCTGAGGGTACTCGATCGGTCCTTCTCGAAGAGCTAGAGTGCCCGAGCATTGATTCGGAGCTCCTAGCGGTTGACTCAGCCTCCCCAGGCGATTGGCATACCCCCTACCTGTCGTGGCTCCAAGACTCCCAGGAGCCTCCCGACCCTCGGGAGGCCCGAAGGTTGAAATACCAAGCTCGGTGATTCATCACTCTGGATGGCGCACTTTACCGAAGATCCTTCGCTGGCCCTCTTTTGAAGTGCCTCGGTACCGACGAAGCCAACCGAGCGATCGAAGAGGTTCACGAAGGTCTGTGCGGAGCGCATTTGGGGGAAAGGTCACTCGCCAGGATCTTGCTACGACGAGGTTATTGGTGGCCCACCCTACAGCGTGACTGCTCGACCTACACGCATTGTTATGACTGTTGCCAGCGATTCGACCACTTGGTCCATCAGCCAGCAACGGAGCTCGTCACCCTAACCGAGCCTTATCCTTTTGCTGGCTGGGGAATCGACATCCTCGGGCCGTTCCCCATGGCCCAGGCCCAGAAGAAGTTCATTATCGTCGTCATCGACTACTTTACTAAGTGGATCGAGGCTGAAGCCACTGCAAGGATCACCGAGATAGTCATCTGGAATTTCATCTGGAAGTCGATCATCTGTCGCTACGGCATCCCCCGGGTGATAGTGAGCGATAATGGTCGGCAATTTGATTCTCGGTACTTCCGAGACAGATGTGCCGACCTCAATATTCGCAATCACTTCACTTCGGTCGCCCACCCTCAGGCTAACGGGCTGGTCAAAAATGCCAACAAGGCTATCTTAAAAGGCATCAAGACTAGGGTCGCCAAAGCCAAGGGCAGATGGCTCGAGGAATTGTCGAACGTACTCTGGTCGCACAGAACGACTCCCAGAACGGCAACCAGTGAAAGCCCTTTTTAGCTGGTATACGGTACCGAGGCCGTGATCCCGTTGGAAATTGGCAACCCCTCCCTCCGAGTCATCTGCTTCTCGTCCGAGGCAAACGACCAGCAACTGCTCGAAAATCTCGACTTAGCAGATGAAATCCGGGAGATTGCCAGCATCAGAGCAACAAAGTACCAACGCCGCCTCACTCGATACTACAATGCCAAAGTCCGAGACAGACACTTCCAGCCGGGAGAGTTCATCCTCAGGAAAGCCGAAGCCTCTCGACCACTTGAGGCGGCGGGCAAGTTATCCCCTAACTGGGAAGGCCCCTACCGAGTGGTCGAGACGCTTGGAAAAGGAGCATACCATCTGTCTACGATGGAAGGAGAGTCCGTCCCTCGGACTTGGAATGCAACTACATTACGCAAGTTCTACTTTTAAGTACTGAGTATTGTGCAAACGACATGAGATAAGACAAAAGGCTCCTTTCTTTTTATTCAAACAACCTGTTGGTACATCAGGAAGGCCGAAGCCAATAGAATACATGTCAAAAAAGCAAAAGATCCACCTAGCGCCGTCATATGAGCCCATCGCTCGGCTGACTCGGATGACCTTCCTACGTCCAGCCACTGACTCTGCCTAGTGCAGAAACTGGCTCGAATAAAGGATAGTTGACCCCGTTGGCTCGGGCAGCTCGAGACAAAGGTGACAGAACGATTAAGAATAAGAAGGCTACCTTCCAAGTTGAACATGGAAGAAAAGGGGGAGAGGGAATGCATATGAAAGCATCTTCCCCACCAAACTGCCAACTCTTTGGAAGAAAGAGAGTGCAGGCACCGTCCGAAGAGTGAAAGAAAGGAGGAGTAGAGCAGAAGAGGGAAAAAGAGGCTGCAAGAAAGAAAAAGAAACCAGCAGAGCTGGATGAGGAGGCAGGGGAAGGCCCGGAAGGGATGGAGCTTAGTTGGCTTCCTCCTCCCATCCGTGAAGCGAGCAGGAAGGGACGGGCAGCAGGGATGTCTGATGCCCCCATCCGTCCTCCATCTCGCCCCCCTGCAAGTGCCGCCGGAACTGATAAAGGGAAAACGGCGTGCCTTTGCGCGTCGGCCCCTTTTCAAGTCTGCCCACCGGCCGTCGACTCCTTTTCAAGTCCAGAGCAGTAGGAACTCACTGCCCCCCGTCGTCGGCAGCCTCCTCATCTGGAGCTTCCTCCATGCTCTGAATACAACGGCACAATGCTATGTGAAGAAGGAATGAGGAAAGACTGTCAAGGAAAACCCTAAGTGGTGGAGAGAAAGGGACACCCTTCAGTCCTTCATATAGGCGAAGGGAGGCTACTTGCCTTAAATGATTTCCCCCCCCCCCCTCGAAAACACGCCAGAAGGATTTCTCCCTATGAACGGTCACCTCAAACTTCTCATCTTCCGCCCCAGCGGGACACACGAAGCGGCCATGCATTTAAAGCGTGGGAAAACAGAAAGACACCCTGTCAGACGCTCACCCAACCATTATGCGAGATTCACGTAGAAAATATCAGTTCTTTCCAACTACCACAGATACGCTGGACAGAATACGGCAATGTCGATATGGAATAGATGAGTCTTCATTACAATGCCACTGCCTTATTTATCTCTACACAAAAAAGGGGAGTCTTTTCCTTCAAAAAGGGAAAAGGTATGCAAAAAGAAGAAGCGAAACAGATACATCAGGCCTCTAGCCCACCTTGAACAGCGGAAGTAGAGGGCTCGAGTAGTCTACCCCCGGCAGCCTCGTCGACGGCCGACCCTGGCACTGACCCCACTGGCGTGGGAACTGCCTCGGTTGCGTGCCCTCCCGAGGCAACCGGAGTTGGGGACCCCTCGGGTGATGAGCCCTCGGGATCCTCTTCATCCTGCGCCGAAACAGAGGAACTAGAGGATGACATGTCCGAGTCATAACATTGACCGGACGGGAAGTCAACCACTCCGGATGCCTGCTCTTCGGCGTAAGAAATGGCCCGATCGTAGCCCTGCTGGAACCCCTTGCGGATGCCCCGGCGGAGTCCTAGCTCGTAGTAGGGGAGGGCAGCCTCCTTAAGGTCGAACCGGTAAGCCTCTGAGCTCGTGTATTGCTCGAGAGCCTCCGCCCCTGCCGATACCACCCTATCGGCGAGCTCGGCCTCCCTCTGCTCCACCTTGGCTGCCTTCCGCTCGGCCTCAGCAGTCCACCCTTCGACCACCGCCACCTGCTTCTCCGCCTCAGCTCGATCAGCCTCGGCCTCCCGCAGAAGATGTTCGGCTTCCTCCGCACGGTCTACTAGCTCGGCACGCTCGGTCTCCCACCGGCCGTCCAACTCAACGCATGCTAAGCGCTCCTTTTCGAGAAGCCGGTTCTTCCTCTCGAGTGATTCACGAGCCTTAACCAGCTGCTCGGCTAGCGCCCGGGTCTCCACTTGGCTCGATCGTACCAGCTCCCTGACTGAGGAGAGCTCCCCCCGAAGCCCGTCTCGCTCCTCAACGAGCCGAGTCAACCTCCTATCCGACCCACCGAGGGTCTAGGCCAGGTTCGCTCGGTCCCACTCTGATCGAGCGTACGCTTCTGCAAGAACCGCCCCCATCTGGGCCAGGGCCAAGCCGCCCTCTATAACCCCGGCGAGAGCCGTGGACGGGGAGTGCTGCCTACCTCCCCCCCTCACCTTCGCGGATATACCACGACACACCTGATGCAGGGGACCCGAGATACCTAGCCTCTCCAAGACCTCCGAATCGGAGAACCCCCCATCGCCCGGCGCCCCAGCATATGGCCCGGATCGAGCCCCAGCCTCGGCAGCCTCTTGCGTCCCGGCCGGATTTTCCTGCGGCCTCTCCTCACGGATCGGCTCAACATTGGCATCGCCACCTAGAGCGCCAGCCTCGGCTGCGATCACCGCACCCCAACTTCGGCCACAGCCCCCTCGGCTCCGGCCGAGCGCAGAGCCGGGTCGGTCCCGCTGCCGGTCGCAGAAGCCATCTCGGCCCCCTCGGTCCCAGCCAAAGGAGGAACCAAGCCCGCATCATCACCGCCCGCAGGGGCAGTCCCGACCTCCTCGGCCCCCTCTGCCTCGACTGGTGCGAGAGCCCGCCCAGTAGGGTCGGCCCCACTGTGCCCAGCGGAGGGGTGAGCCGCGGTAGGGTCGCCTTTGACCGTGGGTACGACCCCGGCCTTCTTGGCCTGCTTTCTGGTCCTCGCAGCGGCCCTGATCATACCCTCCACAGGGTCCTTGCGCTTGGGTCCCCGCTGTCCGGAGGATTCACCCTGGGCCACACCCTTGCCCTTATCTTTGGTTCGGGAGTGACCCACAGGAGTAGTCGGTTCGTCGGCAACCGAGTCATCTCCAAGCTCGATCACCTCTGCGGCCTCCTTCAGAGGCTCCTGCCTGGTGTCTGCACAAAGAAGAAGACGTATTCAGGAAAAGAAAGATGACCCTCACATCCGAAGGAAAATCTAAGTTGTGGCACCTGAGCCCGACGGGTGTAGCCGCGTAAGAAGACACCGCTCGATATACTCCGGTGTCACCAGTTCCTCGGTGGACTGGCTTTTTTTCAGCAGGGTGGCTGCGTACTTCTCCACGTGAGGGGGGAACTCATCCTGCCTAGGAGGGATATTAGGGTGGAAATTGGGGATTACCAGGCACCTCCAGGTTTCCTCCACTGAACAAATCTTCACCGAGAAGAATTGGGTTTTCCACCCTTTATGCGAAGAATCCTTCGCCGCCAAAGAGATACAACTCCAATTCCGCCTCGCCTGGATAAAATAAAAGCCCTTCCCCGCCAAAGGATGCGCTTTCAACTCAAAGAAATAGTGGAAGAGGTCCATGGAAGGAGGAACTCTGCACTGACGACAGAGAATAAAAAAGGCGGAAAGGAGGAGATAGGAATTGGCTACCAACTGAATGGGCGCCAGCCGAAAAAAATTAAGAAGCTGAAGGATGAAAGGTTCAAAAGGAAGGCGGAATCCACCCTTCCACGATCGAAGAAACATACAGATGTGGCATGTACGAGAGTCCAGGCTCGTCTCGTATGGGGTAGCAGCGGCAAAACTGAACTTGTGGGGTAGGTGGTATTGGTGCTCCAACCTCCTCACATCCGCCTCCCCCAGTTCGCTGCAGTTGGGGACCGGCGCCCTCCCCACCGGCTCGCCCTCCCACTCCTCAACATTGGGGTGCTGGCCCGCCATGGAGTCAGAAGAAGACTCTGAGGAAAGACGGTCCCGAGACCCTGAAGATTCCGGGGGAGGAGGAAGCTGCCGGACGGCCTCCGCGGTTATCGCCGCCAACTCCTCAAATGCCGCCGCACGCCTCTGCTCCTCCATCGTGTCCTCACGGCACATCGAAGATCCCCACAAACGGGAACGAAGGAGAGCCAAAACCCTAAGAGATAGAGGGAGTCCGGAATGACAACAAGCGCCCAACGCCTATAAACCCACACGGAAGGCGGCGCGTCATTCCGACCTCTGAGGCAAGTGGGCCCCTTCAGTTCAAATCGGTCAGGATCATCATTAACACGGGCACAGGTGACCACGACACGTGGCTTCCTAAACACCGCTAGATTTCCACTCACCTGAGACACGCTGGTCCAAAACCCCAACCAGCTACTCGTCCGAGCTTACTAAAGCTCGGGAGTAGGAGGGGGACAAGTGGAGAGGGGGATTTCTGTAGCCCAATTAAGAGCAGCCAATCAAGGCCCATCAGGACCGAACGAGGCTCAGCTCATCCAAGTGACAGCCCTCTAGGGCCCACTTCGGCAGAAAAGCCCAATAAAGATCACTCGGGATCACATCCTTCCTCGGCGGCCCTTAGGCTCGGAAGGCCCGAATGCCAGAACGGAGGAAGACCCACGCCCGAGCCATCCCTCATCGGGATGAAGGGCGACCACTCCGCACCCACTCTGATCGGATTGCTTCCGAGCTATGCCTATCGCCCGGACAGGGCTAGCACTTCTCATGCTTGGATCGACTGACAAATATTTATCCATGCAGCAGTTGACAGTCCTTTATGAGCAGGAGTTCAGCGGGATAAGGGAGCCACGATCCCCCAAGGACATGAAGAGCCCACGATGAGGACGTAACTCCCGCCTGAAACTCCTCAACTTATGGGACTCATCAGGGGAACTCGCTATATAAACCAGGGACTCCCTCCGGCTGCAGGTAAGGCAGATAGAGGCCTAACACTCCCTGAGCAAGAACCACTTCACCACCTTGGTGTTGGGGAATCTCGCGCATTTCTCTCTACCTCCCTCAATACCTTCCACCATTGCTCTACTGACTTGAGCATCGGAGGGTTTCCCCAGGGAACCATCCTTGGGCCCCCTGATTCATTTCCCTTTCTCTGCAGTTCACTACCCGGTGATCATCCTTTCAGCTCAGGACCAACGCGAGATCACGCCCCTTCACTGCTCACCCTTGTTTCCTCATCATATCCTTTGTACGCGGATAAACTTCACTTCCACTTCTAGGTCTTTCTTGATTACTTGCTTTGAAGAATCAACACTTGTTTTAGTGCCTTACTTAATCTTTTAAGATCTGCACATGGGTCATTCTCACTGTGAAAATACTGCATTTTACTCTCACTTATTCAATAGTTGCATGTCTCTTTCATCTCCTTTTGATGATGTCAAAGGGGGAGAGTTTAAGGGGGAGAGTCAATTGAGGTGGCGGAGAGTGAAGGAGAGTCGATTGAGGAGGAGGAGAGTCAATTGATGGGAAGAGTGTTTTTGCATTGATAGCCTTTTAGTGCCTCAGGCATGCTTGCTTGATTGCTGCTTGTTCACTCTATTTTGATTCCATTGACATAAATTGTTTCATAGTGTTGACTCATAGTGTTGCCATCATCTAAAAGGGGAGACTATTGCACTCCTACGGTTTTGATGATGCCATACACTATAAGATAAAACTATGATGGTTCATCTTAACACATTTCTTTTACACACTCTTATATACTACACTCTCTAGTTCTACTCAGAAAGTCTGTGCATACACAGTTATTTTTTTTCTACATTTTAAGTCCATGCTGTTGGTGCATCTTAACTGAATAGGGTCTGTGCATGCAAGTATCAAGTCGGTGCAACCTTAGTTTCTACACACAACTAAGTCGTTGCAATATCTATATACGCATATTGAGTCCGTGTAGTTTATCTCCTGGCCATTCATTAAGTCGGTGCATATGTTCACTAGACCGCATTGTAAGTCTGTGCATATGCCGCATCTCCAACAAACCAGGTCTGTGCATTGATGTCTGACATTAAACATAAGTCTGTACATACTTCTCTGCTAAGTCCGTGCAAAAGAGGTTATAGGTCAAATCTCGGTGCAAGTTTTTACGACGCATTAGTCTATGCATGTTTAGAGTGTTGTGCATGTAGGGTCGGTGCAATCATAGCCTATGCACATTCTATGTTTGTGCATGTTTTTCATCGCTTGACCCAAGTCTGTGCATATCACTGTAAAGGTCGGTGAATATCTATCTCAGCCGTGTTAAAGTTAGTGCATGTTCTGTTTTAGCCGCACCATGATCGGTGCACATGTGTTAGAAGATAAGTAAAAGTCAGTGCACATCCTTCTTTGTGATAAACAGGGTCAGTGCATGTCAGTTAGAGTCTGTGTTAGGCTTGCTATACGATACGTAAAGTCTGTGCATGACCTTGGTCATTGTTGCCTCCCTTAAAATCCTCTCTTGCTTGACAGGTTTGTCACCTGATCGAGCATGTGTTCGGCGAACCCAAAACAAATGAAGTTACTCCATATGGAAATTAATGTACCAGGTTTAAGGGCTCCTGATCCGAGGCATCGAACTGAAAAGATGATCCTGACATGTGGAACCGAAAAGGGATCAGACGTGTGAAAAGAAATGGGCGGGAATCGTGTTAGCCACGCGCTCTCATCTGGCTATAAAAGGAGGCTGAAGATAGCAAGAGGAAGCTGCTGAAGATTGAAAGAGAGAGTGCATCTGCAGCAACGGAGTGTAGAAGAATTTCCCTATTCGAGAGAAGAGCCTGAAGTGTTTGAGTGATCATTGTTGGGTTTTAGAGCTTGAAAGACTGCTTCTGTGGAAGCTATATTTTCATTGTTTTGAGTGACTGGTTTCTTATCATCTTTTCATTTTCGAGTTGTTTCACCCATTTCTTCCTTACTGCTTTGTTACCCTCTAAGTGTGCTTACAGGAAGGGAGATTGGTTCTCCAGTTGCGAGTGTAGGCATTACACTCTTGTGTTCCCTCTGGTTTAGAGGAAGGGAGGTTGGTCCTCTGGTTCTGATCTTGCTAGGGCAAGTTCAGGTTCAGATCCTGTAGGTCGCAGGATCAGTGTTGAGGGATTTGTTCCCTTGTGGCAAGCTGTGTGACAGCGGATGTCTGCAGACTGAGTCTGGTGTGCTTTACACTGCTTAGTGCAAGAAAGCCTTACTCCAGTGGAGTAAGGGGTGGACGTAGATTGCTGACCACGATCGAACCACCTTAAAAAATCTTCTGTCCCTTGGCGTGCTTTGATCTTGTCTGCTATATTATTTTCAGCTCGCCAGGTGTTTGTTCCCTGCACTACTTTTGTCTTGTTCCCTTTGAGCTTTTGTCTCTCTTGTTGCTTCGTGGCTAATCTCGAGAAGGATCCTTACTGCATTTTTTGAATTATTTTGTCGATCTATGATTTAGATTGAATTTGGGGGTGACCTATTCTCCCCCCCCCCCTTCTAGCTCACCCATCGTGCGTGCTATCAAGCTGCTCAATGCATGACTAGTCCCTTGTAGTCGTGTGTTCAGCTGTTATTGTGCCTTGATGTGATCCAGCTTGCAGTTGTGTTCTGTGGTTCTATGATCAGTACGGAGCCGGGATTCTGCAAGTGTTGTTGTTGTTGTCGTTGTTGTCGTGCTGTCATTGTTTCCTTGTGAATTTGTCTTAGCACTATGTGGACCAAAGTCTTGTCAGTTAGTTGTGTTATACTCTTCTTTCCTGGTAGAGTTAGCATGTGACTCGAATCAGATACTGACTTGATTGTGTTTGTGGTCCAGTGTTGTCGTTGGCATCCTGTGTGCCAGGTTTCGTGGTTGCCTTTGCCACTGGAGCCGATGTGTCAAGCTGTCAGCTGAGAGGACTATGCTTCCTTGTTTAAGCTGATGCTTGATGTGTCTGTCATTTTGTGTTATCGGTTGATGTTGTCATGGCATGGGTCATGTCTCCTTTCTTGTGAGACGTAAGCGACGTTGCCTTGTTTCGGAGGTGTCAGACTTGTGTTCACTTGTGTGCCATGCTCGTCCTTTGGATCGATTTCCCTTGAGATCCAGAGCGTGTGCTTGTGATGATGGTCTGGTGGTGTCCCTCTGAACTGTGTTTTTCAAGATTTGTGTTGTTCCAAGTTTAGGTGTTTCGATTTGTTCTTCCCTGCTTCTTCTTGCAAGCTCCTTAAATTTTGAGGGTGAAATTTCTTAAAGGAGGGGAGGCTGTAATACCCGAGATTCTTATTGGATATTTTGGATCCTTATCGGAGTGCTTCCGAATCGCTTTTGTGGGTCCTGAGTTGAGTTTTACGATCCACGGGGATTTTTCTCTCATACAAGTTACGGAACCCAGTGGAGAGTTTATTTCTTAATTCATCGACTCGAGGACGCTACAGCTGCGATGTACTCTATGAGAGGTTCGTTTCAGATATTGTTGCGTATTTTTTTGAATTAGTCCATTTTCATGCCAAAATTTGGAATTTACGGAAATTAGGAAAATTCCTATTTTCCTTTCCTTTTTCTTTTCTTTTCCTCTCACCTTTCTCTCATTCGCGCGCGTCCCTCTCTCTCTCCCGTTCTCTCCCTTCTCACCCTCTCTGCTTCGGCTACAAACGGAGGAGGCATGGGCAGGCAGTGGGGATGTTGTGGCGGTGATCGGGCGCGCAATGCCGTGGAGATTGGAGCATTTTTGGCGCGATCCCAATCGGTCGATTCAAAGCCGACGGTCGGGCCCGTGAGATGGTTTTCACCGCGGTTTAGTCTTTTCGGCGCGCGGAATCATTGGTGGAGGTAGGGAGATGGAAGCCCTGCTTCTCTTCTATGTTTACTTGTGATTTCGTGTCGATCGGTGCGAGTTTGAGTGGGTTTTGCTTCAGTTTGGGAAAAGCATGCTTCGGGGGTGTGCGTCGGATTCGCCGAAAAATGGTGACAGTTGTAGACACGCCAAAATTGACGCTATGTTGATCAAATCTCATGTCACCATGTTAACGCCCCAAAGTGAACTTCAATATTTCTATAATATAAAGTTTTTCTATTTTTGTGTGTTTTATGATTAATTCTTGCATTTTTGGAATTCACGACTTGAAGAGGGGCGTGTTTTAAATAGCGACCTAATCTGGGGCGTGTTATTAAGAAAGGACGACCACAGGGAAGGGCGTCAATTCCTGGTATTTTACGAGTCCCACCCCGATTGAAATCAATGATTAACGTCCTTCCATAGGGCGTGTTTTTGTTTAATGCCTTTGCTTCAGGCGTCTCTTTACATTTTTTCAAATTAAGAAGGTTTTGTTGCCAAAATTAAATCCAGGTAGTGACGCCTTTATCCCGGTCGTGTTTTGAATTAACGCCCTGGAGCTGGTCGTCAATTTATAATTGACGCCCTTTGGTAGGTCGTGTCTCACCCTTTCGTGTTCTGCTTAAACTCGCCTTTCCTGAAGAGTTCCCTGCCTTTCTTGATCACCTTGCTCGATCTGGGAACTAGAGTCCTTGCCATTGACGACCACTGCCTATTCCTATCTTCCCAAATTTGTGATTATCTATGATCGAGACCCTATATAAAGATGCCCTGGTTGATCTTACGCGGGGGTTAGATACATACATACACAGATACACACACACAGAGTTTCACGGGTGCTGGCGATTGAGATTAAGAGCTATTGATTTCTCTTTTGCTTCCTCCTGCTGCCACATCCGAAGCAAAGTGTTTTCCCTTTACTGTTTACAGGAACAGCAGGGATCTTTTCTTCTCTTCGTTGTTGTTTGTCATCATCATCTCATCATCGATCACCATATTCTCTTCCTTGCATTAGTTTTCATTGCATCTCTTTTCCTCTCCCTAATTCTCTAGGGGTTTTAAAACAAACAAAAGGTGCACACTTTATGCTCTTCTTTCATCACCATCTTTCATCTTTGGATTGATACTACACTCACGTTTGGCTGATCTCCTTTTCTTTTATTTGTTTGTTCTTTGTTCAAAGGTAATCAAAGAGGAAAAACCCCCTTCATCGGCCGGCCGATAGAAGGTGGAGGAAGGAACCCACATCCATCCCGCATCCTATTATCACCAGGTATTCGCGATCATCTTTTCTTCTTATTGAGGTAACCCCTCTGGCGATCACTCTCCTTAGTAGCACCACGTGCTCTTTTACTCCCTTTTTCATTATTCTTCTTATGCATATGCTTATTTTTCTTAAAAGTGGATTATTTTCCATGATTCACAAATTGGCGATCACGGTGGGACATCCACTATTTTTCTGTTGATTACCCCTTTCCTATTGGCACCCACGCGTGCCCTTTCCCATTGGCACCCACGTGTGCCCTTTCCCCTTTGGCACCCACGCGTGCCCTTTCCCTTTGGTACCCACGGTACCCCTCCTTTGTGCCCCACGGGCACCCTCCACTGTGCACACTGCACACTCCCCGGGATCAGCCAGCTTGTGATTAATCTATTGCTATTTTTTTGAATTAACGCCTTTCACAAAGGCACCTTTTTATTTAACGCCTTCATCCAGGCGTCTATTTTCTGTTTAACGTCTTCCACGAAGGCGTCTTTCATCATATCTGCTGCTTCTGTGAATTTGCGCCCTCCCCTCGGGCGTCTTTTTATTTGGCAGCGCCTCGCACCAAGGCGCATTTTTTCGTCGATCGTGCGCACCACTCACGTTTGACGCCCTCTGTCAGAGGCGTCTTTATCATATTTAGCGCCCCACATCAAGGCGCATTTTTGCATTGTCTGTGAGCCTCGTCTCTTTTATTGATAGCGACTGCCGCTACGTCGCCTCTTTCCTGTGTGTTTACAGAGCTTTGTTGTTTCTGTCTATTCATGCTGGATTCATACTTACATTGATTATTTGATTATATTGCTGTGATTGGCTTATCTTATACTGCATTTTGTGGCATTTGGTTGAGAGACCTCCTCTCTCTACACTAGGATTCCACACACCTCTCTTGGAATCGGGACAACCCTCCATTGAGCATTCCGTCTCTTGGACCGAAAATCCCTTTTCCAAGACCTCCGTAAGTCCCCGCACCCGTGGATTCCCTCACGGACGCTGGGCTGGTTGTACCTTTGAAGTACCCGGAGTTTAGAGAACCTATCGTTGGTAAGAAGAGAGAGAACCTAGTTAACCCGGAGACTACACTTGGATCCAAACTAGGTTTCACTTTGCAAAGAGGAGTGAATTATTCTGCAATTTAACTCACTCTAATCTCAAACATAACACTAAAATCTTGCGTTCATCTCAACTTGATTGCATAAACTTGGTTGGGTTGATTTGCTTAAGCTTGTTTCGATTGGGTGATTGATTGTGTGATAATTCCTTCATAAAGCTTTCTCTCTTTTTAAGCATGCAACTCCGTTCAGGTAAGATTATCAACATGGCAAGCTACGGATATTCCTATGATGATGTGGAGGAGAACATTTTTGGTCAATCCTATGAGGTTCCCCAAGATTCTATCTATCATGAGGGGAATTACCCTCCTCCTCATTCTCATTATCCTCAAGTTCATGTGGTTGATACCACTACTCAAGAGGTTGTGCCCTCTTCTCAGGCTTTACCCTCCAACACTTCGGGGAACCCCTCCCCATCTTTCAATGTTACTGATTTGATTAATGCTCTATCTCAATTAGATGACTCCCAGCGGCAGGCAGTTCAGGCCGCTTTGAAAGGGAAGTCTGTTCCCTCTTCATCCTCCAATCCCCCTCCGGCCGAGAGTGGCCATCACCTCACTAATGACCAAGCGGTCTTGCACAAACCCCCCTCTTGTCCACCAACGCCTGGTGCGGCCATGCCGGCCCAACAGGCAAGCTACTCAGCGGTTAGGCCTCAGTTTCTCCAACCTCCCCGAATTCTACGGACGCCTATACCGAATTCTTTCATTCAAAATCCGGCCCCGGTCGAGTCCGACACCAATGTTCTACTACTCCAAAAGTTGGCCAGCATGGAAGAGCAACTTAAGAAAGTTACTGCAGCCAAGAATGCCCCGGAGATCTCTCTCCCTACACTGCCAGTTTTCCATCTGCCGCCTTCTGAGATGCCGAATTTTCGGCGATACAATGAACTGGCAATCCTTTTATTCATTTGAAGGATTTCATGTACGAGACCTCCTTTTGGCAAGATAATAAGGCCTCTTTGGCTTATTTGTTTAGAAGATCTTTAGAGGGGCCAGCCCTCGAGTGGTTTTATTCCTTGGAACCCGCAGATGCCAGCAATTTTGATGTGGTTCAAAGAAATTCTTGCAGAAGTACAGGGACCGGGTTGGACCCTCCCTTTCAGTTACAGATTTGGTTGCAGAGAAAATGAAGCCCGAGGAGGACTTCATAATATTTGCTGATAGGTGGCGATCAATGGCCGAAAAGTTGAAAGATACGTTGTCTGAACCGGAACAGGTTAAGATGATTATATCCAATGCAACCCCTCAGTTGCGGCACATATTAGCCATGAACAGATTGACAACCATGGAGGAGCTCTATGAAAGAGCTCGTTATATTCAAACCCAAATGAAGGATTCACCCATCATGGGCATGTTTGAACCAAAGCCAAAGTTGTTCAAGAAAAATACAAATGTCAACAATAGCGGGCCCACGACTGAGGGCACCGTCATCAATGAGCAGGTTGGCGCGGTCGGCAACCCCACACCTTTTCGCCAATCTAACCCACGACCCCCGCCACCTCCATCACAAGGCACCCTCTTCAATTCACCCCCACAACACCAATTTACTCCTCAACCTTCCCTTGCTCCTCCACAAAACCAAGCGCCCCACGCAGATCCCTCAGCTCCGCAACAGTACCACCAAGTACCGCCACCCACTAACTATGGACCGCAACAACAACAGCAAAGGAGACCACTTGGCCCCAAAAGGGCCCATTATCCGCCATTGCCAGAAAGTCTCCCAGACATATTCAATGCCTTGATGGCTGCCAATTTGCTCATGCTACCAAAGGAAAGGACCGCGTGGCCCGTGAATGTTGACACGTCCCGTTATTGTGTTTTCCACCGCTCTCCTGGCCATAATGTCGACCATTGCTTCCATTTCAAGGATTATATTTATGATTTGAATGACCAGGGTGGCATTAATTGGGACGAGATGAGACAGTTCATCGCCACCATGAAAGTAAGAAAGCCTCCTCGGCAACAGCAGGCTCAGCAGCCACAGCAACCAGCTCCACAGCCGCAACAGCAAGCTCCAGCACCTCAGCAGGATATGGGGATTGTCCACAATCCATTATCGGAGCACCCGCCAAATCAGCACGTGAACCCTGTCACGTCTCTCCGTGAGGTGGAGAGAGGACAGGGATGGCATGAAGAAAATGCCTCTGTCGGGGCATTTAATCATAATCCAAATCAACCTCCGCGCCTTTTGCGCACGCTTCCTTCTTCTTCTACTCCCCAATTGAGCCGAGCTCTTCTACGCCCCGTTAATCCACCTGCTCCCACCAATTCTCCATCCTTGCCAACCCGATCTCTCCTTACCCGCTTACCGCCTCCGCAGCCTACCACGCAGCAAACTCCGCCATCCATCACCAACCCTTCACCTTCGCCGTCTAGACCACTCCTTATCCGCCCGTCGCCAACACCCGCTACACCCGCCACCACTACTCCTTCACCGGCAAGGATCCCCCCACCATCAGCTCCCCCATCTTTTATACCCAGATCTCTCCTCATTCCGCCCACTAACCCTTCCCACGCTCGGGCGCCCCTTCCTACTCCTACGCCTCCTGTGGGGGCTTCTTTGTTGAACTCCTCTCCACCACCACCCACGGGAGCTCCTTCTTCAAACACCCCTCCACCACTTCTTAACGCCAATACACCCTCTTCTTCTTCCAACCCTCCTCCTTTACTTGCCCCGACAGAGGCACGGCAGAACGTGGCACCGCTCCGCAGTGGACGGATGTTCCACCGTATTTTCCCTCAAAGAGAGCAAGAGCCCGTGCAGGGGCCGTGAATATGATTTATTGAAACATTTGGACCGGACTCCAGCAAGGATTTCAATTTTAGAACTGATCAAAAGGTCAACCACTCATCAGATGGCCCTGAAAGAATATCTGCAGAAAGTTATGGTCAACGAGGACATTCCGGTCGAGCAGATAACCACAGTATTAACGCCCGCTAGCAGTCAGCCGGCGATTACTTTTCATGAGCATGAACTGGCACCACTCTCAGCAAGGAAATATGCTCTGTGCATCACGGTTGATATTAATAAGGTGGTGGTGAAACAATGTCTAGTGGACACTGGGGCATCTATCAATGTATTGCCGCCGAGCACTTTGAAGATGTGCGGCATTCCTGAAAACCTGATTCGGCCATCTACCATAACAGTCACAGCATATGACAATACCAAGAAGCCTCCTCTAGGCATGATCACATTAAAAGTCAGTTTGGGTCCGGCTACAATCACAGCAGACTTTCATATCTTGGACATGGATCCAACATTCAATGGCATTCTGGGCCGCCCCTACATTCAACAGCTCGATGCAGTGCTCTCCACAAATCATCAGTGCCTTAAGTTTCCACACAAGGGCCGCATTATCAAAGTTACCAGTATCCCAATTCTGCAGAGGAAGATATACACTTGGCTTCATCAGTTCCTTCTATTTGGCCTGCCAACAAGCCGTTGCTATCAATGCTAGACCTCCCTCACCCACGGCCAATGTCGCCCGAGACAGTCACGACAATTGCTATGACACCCTTGCCTTCCAAGGGGAAGAAGAAGAAAAGCATGATAAACACCCATGGCTGGAAAATTCTAATGAAAATGGGGTATCAAAACGGCAAAGGTCTGGGTGCCAGTTGTCAAGGCAGGACTAGGCCTATTAAGCCTCAGAAATTGATTACACGAGGCGGCCTGGGCTACAAAGGGCGGGGCAAAAATGAAGATGAACCATGGGCAGTTATGACATCCACCTTGAAGACAGATCGCCAGCCGCTTACTTGGACATTGAAGACACATTTTGTCACAGGTGGCGTTCAGAATCATGAGCAGACTACAATAATCACCTCCATTCTAGACTGTCAAGATGTTCATGCGAGACAGTTTGCTCGCTATATTGCACAATTGGCCACTTATAAAGCCCTGGAGTCCTTAAGGCCTGATAAAAGAAGGAAGATGGATGATCCAGAGTGTGATTGGTACAGATGGTTCGATATGCATGATATTACTATTGCCTTGAGCCGTCTCTTTATGCCGACTGATCCGGAATGGCCGCCACTAATACATGAATTGACTGAAAAGCCGGCTGTGATTACAGATAAGAGGCAGTTGCTGAGTGACTACACTGACACCGGACAGCCAGATGTTCCATATGAAGAAGGTTTTACAATAGACAGGCTGTGGGCCGGCATCTTTTCCCTCACTTCCATGCATCCGTCTCTTCTTGTTTCTTTATATTCTCATTGGTTTGGTCGAGTGCCGAGACCGCCTCCGATTATGGTCAGTTGTCATCCAGATTCACTACAGATTTCTCTCCCGATTCCTCCCTTGCTCCTCGAGCAATTCTCCAAACTCTCCATCACACCCCCGCGCGGGTCATCTCTGATTCAATCTTTCTCCGAACTTTCAATCTCCACTCCTCCTACTATTCTCCCCTCACACTGCTTTCTTCTAGAAAAGGAAAATAAAAATGAAAAAAAAATGCCAAAATTCTAAAATTTTCATCCTCCATCTCTTTTGAGGAGACCTCCTATCTCCTTCCTGAGTGTGCCCCGACCCAGGGGCCGCTCTTCCAAGATTCATTGATAAACCTTTTCCACCCCTCTTGCGAGGGGTCCTCATCTGTACACCTTCCTGTATCCACTTTTTCACCCCCTCCCTTTTCTTCATCTAATGATCAAAATTGCTCTTCTTCTTCTAATAATAAAATCCATGTGGTAGTTTCACATAGGAAATCCGAGGGTAAGCAGATTCCACGTAGATTTTTGTTGGAATTAGCTAGAAGGTGCCAGGCTTGTTTAGCTCTTCCTGAATTTTTGGAAAATTCGATTATCATGCCAGAATTGGAATATGAGGGTACTTGTGCTTCTTATAAGGGTTTTGGTGTCTATGAAATCATGAATGATGAAGACCCTATTGAAGAGGGGGATGAAAGTTATGAAGAATATGAGGACGAGGCTGATGCTCTTGCCAGTGGCATGAGAAGATTTGATGAACCATCAGCCTCAGTAGAAGAGCCTACCAAAGAAGTTAATTTGGGTACCAAAGAAGACCCTAGGATTGTCCTCATCAGCAAGAATTTGCCGCCCTCCGAAGAGGAGGCGCTTATTTTGGTACTTCAAGAATACAAGGACACGTTTACGTGGAGTTATGAAGATATGCCAGGATTAGACCCTGCGCTCGTTGAACATCGACTTACACTTAAGCCGGGGTCTGTCCCGATCAAACAACGGTTGAGACGTTTCCACCCTAACATGGCTCTAAAGATGAAAGAAGAGGTCGACAAGCTTCATAAGGCTAGATTTGTTAGAGTTGTCCTCTATCCTAACTGGGTGGCTAACATCGTACCGGTCATGAAGAAAGATGGAAAGGTTCGGATTTGTATAGACTTTCGGGACCTCAACCGTGCGTGTCCTAAAGATGACTTCCCCCTCCCTCATATTGATGTTCTGATTGATAATACGGCAGGATTTGAGACTCTCTCTTTCATGGATGGTTTTTCAGGTTACAATCAGATTCGTCTGGCTGAAGAAGATCAGGAGAAAACATCATTCACTACACCATGGGGTACTTACTGCTATATGGTCATGCCTTTTGGACTCAAGAATGCTGGAGCCACCTATCAGAGGGCAATGATGGCAATTTTTCATGATATGATCCATATTTATATTGAGGTGTATGTGGATGACCTGGTAGTAAAATCAAGGACAAGGATTGAGCATCCTGGGGTTCTAGCTAAAGTCTTGCAACGATCACGAGAGTATCAATTGAAAATGAACCCCAAGAAGTGTGTAATTGGCGTTTCATCAGGGAAATTGCTTGGATTTATTGCTAGCAAAAGGGGAATTAAGTTGATCCCAATAAGGCGAAGGCCATCAGAGACATGCCTCCTCACAAGAATTTGAAGGAAGTTCGAGGATTAATCGGGAGGTTGCAATTTATTCGCCGTTTCGTCTCCCAGCACTCACAAAGATGCAGGCCGTTTTACAAGCTTACTAAGCCGGGGGTCAAGTTTAATTGGGATGACAAGTGTCAGGCAGCCTTTGACGGATTGAAGGATTATCTGGCCAATCCTCCTGTCATGAGGCCGCCACTTCCAGGTAAACCGCTTATCCTCTATGTTTCTGTCCTGGATGACTCTGTGGGTGCTGTCCTAGCTCAAGTGGACGAAGAAGGGAAGGAGAGGGCAGCATACTATTTGTCTAAACTTCTCAACCCTTGTGAGCAGAGGTACTCAGCCATGGAGAAGACTTGCGCTGCTTTAGTCTGGGTAGTTCAGAAGTTAAAACATTATTTCTTAGCTCACGAGGTTCACCTCATTGCTCGCATGAATCCGATTAAATTCCTTCTTGAAAAATCTATTCTTACCGACCGATTGGCACGCTGGCAAAGCTTCCTTTCACAGTTCGACATCACTTACATTCAACAGAAAGCAATCAAAGGTTATGCCATCGCCGAACATCTTGCTCACCACCCTCTACCCCGATTTGATCCTATCAATTCGGAGTTTCCATACGAAGAACTGATGTCCATCAATCAAACCCACGATCCTATGTGGACATTACATTTTGATGGAGCTCTAAATTCCCAAGGAAGAGGGATCGGCATGGTTCTTTTAACACCAGAAGGGGTCACCATCCCATTTGCTGCTCAGCTTACTTTCCCTGTCACAAACAACATAGCTGAGTATGAGGCCCTTTTGGCCGGCCTTCAAACCGCTCATAGATATGGTGTTACCTAATTACGAATTGTTGGTGATAGTCAGCTCACTCTGCGCCAGGTGCTTGTCAAATGCCGCACTATCAATCCTAAGCTCAAGCCCTACCAGGAACTTGCTTAGCTTATGCCAAACTCTTTACCAAGTTAATCTTTGTTCATGTCCCTCGAAGCCAGAACATCCTAGCCGACGCTCTTGCCTCTTTGGCCTCTGCTCTAGTCTTCCCTCCTGAGCAAGATTTTCATGTTCCTCTCATTCATCAGCGTGACACTCCAGCTATTAAGGATCGTGCATTCCTCGACGTTAGGGATAAGGTGCTCGAGAAGGTCAGGCGGAGTGAAGCTCTTAAAGGCAAAGAGGTCATGCTATTGGATTGGCAAGAAGAGTTGACTGATGAAGAGAAACCTTGGTATTATGAGATCGCCAGATATTGCAATGATCAGTCCTATCCCGAGGAGGCCACAGCAGAAGAGAAGAAATCAATTAGAAGAGTGGCTCAACATTATGTTTTGGTTGAGGTGTGCTTATAGAAGAGGGCTCACAGGTGTGTTATTAAGATGCCTCGACGATGATGAATCTTGGAAGGTTGTGGAAGAGGCGCATTCAGGAGTGTCTGGTGGTCATGTGAATAGCCAGATGCTAGCTAAGAAGATCCTTAGGCTAGGTTTCTATTGGCCAACTCTAGAAGAGGATTGCTCCATCTATATTCGAAGGTGTGTTAAGTGCCAACTGCACGCCGATAAAATTCATTCTCTTGCTTCTTCACTCCATCCTATGTCCTCCCCATGGCCTTTCTCCATGTGGGCTTTTGATATCATTGGACCTCTTGGTGATTCGAACCTCCTGACCAAGCAAAAGTCGTTCATCCTGACGGCAACGGAATACTTCACCAAGTGGGCGGAAGCGGAAGCATTCGTGGAGATCAAAGCATCAACTGTCTGCAAGTTCATAATGAAGAACATCATCGCAAGGTTCGGCATCCCGAGTACCATCGTCACCGACAATGGACCTCAATTCATCTCTCAAGAGCTCAAGGATCTCTGCAACAGGTATAACATTGCATTGCATCATTCTTCTCCCTATTATCCGCAGGGCAATGGCCAGGCAGAGGCCACTAATAAAACTTTGATCAAAATCGTTAAAAAGACGTGTGAGGCTAATAAATTTTCAGATTGGCCAGACAAGCTAGTTGAAGCTCTCTGGGCCTATCGCACTTCCATTCGTACCCCTACTGGGCAAACCCCTTTCGCCCTTACTTATGGAATGGAGGCGGTAGCCCCTTATGAGATTCTCATTCATCTCTGCGAGTACAATTGGACAAGGAACTCTCTATTGATGAGCGTCGTGATTCACTCATTGCCCAGTTGGAACTCTTAGATGAGAAGCGCCTGGTCACCGCTGAGCATGCGCGCGTTTATCAAAATAGGCTGTCACGTTTTTATCAAAAGAAAGTAATTGAGAGAAAATTCAAAGTCGGTGAGATGGTAATCAAGAGAATCTTCGTAAAACCTGGTGGACCCCGCTCAAAACTCCAACCAAACTGGGAAGGACCATTCATCATAAAAGATGTTTATCCTGGCAATGCTTATAAACTGATTAATGCTGAAGGACAAGAGCTAACCCATCCTTGGAATGGTCTGTACCTTAAGAACTACTATCCCTAATTCAAAATCCAAAACAATAAAAACAAAAAAAAATAGAAATTTTCAAAATCTATCTAAAAAAATAGAAATTTTCCAAAGTCCAAAACAAAATATAGAAATTCTCCAAAATCAAAAAAAAAAGAAGAAAAAAAAACCAAAAAAGAATAAAATTTTTTAAGATGGTTGCCATGATTGTAAGGACGCAAGGTCCGAAAGGTTAAAATTCAGTATTCATTCATCAGTTTTGTTAACTCAAAATGGGGTCGACACCCACACACACTACACGCTTACCCTTGAACTCAAGCGGTGCAAAATCCGATGGAAAGTCAAAACCTGACTAAAGGTGAAGACAATACCCATTCTTTTCCTCTTCGGCCCATAAGGGAGGAAGGAAGGTCTCGGGGTAGACCCGCCAAGCCTATCCGCCGCCCTAGTAGGTGGAAGTCAGGGCCCAAAAGGGAACAAATGCCACTAAAGCCCAAGTACAATTAGGTTTTTTTTCATCAATGCAAATCAGTCTCGAAGTGAAAGTCAAATCGTGAAAGAAAAGCATGTCAAGAGGGCAAAGTCCCCGCAAGGAAAACCTTGGGCGTATGCATGCAATATAAAAAGGCAAAAGGCAATAAAATTTCCCTATGCCAAAGACCAAACCCCAATAGGCATAAGGTAGGGGAGGTAGTTTTACCTTGAGCTTTTCAGAATCCCTTATGGGCTTCCTTATATTTTCTTCCATCTCATTCTTTGTGGTAAGTCATAAACCAGCAGAATGGTCGAGACTGACCTAGGAGATTACACCGGGCGAGATCTTGCGTATAAGTTTAACCACTGGCACGTCGACCCCCTTTTAATTAATCAAGAAAGGTCAATGAATCCTCAATGATGACCGTGTAGGACCCAGTGCCCTAGTAGCTTTGTCAACCTAATACTGAAAGCAGGAAAATTAACGCCTTTGAATTAGGCGCCTTTTTAAATTAACACCTTTGAATGAGGCGCCTTTTCTGAAATTAACGCTTGTGGAGAAGGTCATCTTTTTTTAAATAACGCCCTTGTGTGGGCTGTCTTTTCAACAAAATTCAAAAAAAACATTTTTCAAATTCACGCCGTCACCTAGGGCGTCTTTTGTTTGAATAACGACCTAATCTAAGGCGCGTCTTTTGAAAAATAAAAGAAAAAAAAATAAATATAAAAGAAAAAAAAAGAAAAGAGGAAATGGGGTTTATTCTTCATGTGCGTGCTTGCATTATTGCATAGGGCATCTTGATTATTGTTTGCATACGTGTGCTTGCGTGTTGCATCTCCCTTTATTGGTTATTTCATTTGCCTTATTCGATTAAAGGCTTGGCCCCTTGACCCGCTATCCAGGTCAAAAGTAAAGGCACCCCTTGCTTATTGAGCAAGGGGCCAAGTCGAACAGATGAATTAACCTGTTTATTCAAGTGTGAACCACAGCTGCAGGTACAGGGCAAAGTAAGTTAAAACAAAGAACATGGAAAAGAAGCAAAGTACACAACCACAAGTACACAACTACACAAGTGCTCAGGTAACAAAAAATGTCAATCTCATATATATATACATCATGAATATCTGAGTACAGGTGTGAGGGTGGAGGAGTACAAGTAAGTCTCTCAGCTCTCGCCTCCACCCTCCTCTCTCCTACTCTCTACCTCGTCCTCGCCATCCCAAGGAGGCGCTGGAGGAGGCGGCATGGGCCCACGTGAAGAAGATGGAACTCGAACCTGGCCCCCTGCCTCGCTCCTCTCTCGAAGAGAAGAACCCGCCACAAAGGTGGAGCTGGTGAAGGAGTACCCCGCAGCACGTGCTCGCTCACGCCCTCGCTGGAGACGCTCCTCTGACGCTCGTAGCCGCTCCTGGGTGACGGCCAGCTGCGTCCTCAGGTCCGCCAGCTCACGCTCACGCGCCGCCACCTGCTCCTGGTACCGGGCACGGTTCGTCTGCTGCTGCTCGTGGTGCCGGTCACGGTCCGCCAGGTGCTCCTCTCGCTCTCGAGCGCGCTCTCGTCGCTCCAACTCAAGGGCAACCCGCAACTCTGCCACGTCCTGAGGCAGCTCCTCCCGTCGCCTCAGGGACCACTCCAGCTCTGAATCCGTTGCTCGCGGATCGCCAACTCTGTCCCGGTCAGGGCAGCCTGGGTATGTGCCGCCTGTAACTGTCTGGTCTGCAAACAGGTAAACAAATCATTAGTTCCCTTGTGCAATAATTCATGAAATAAGCCATACATGACAGAAAGTAAATCACTCACCTGGGCAGTCATCGCCTGCTGTCCCTCGCAGACGCAAGTGAGAGCGGCTCGAAGCTCCTCAGTCTGAAAAATGAATTTCATCAGTGCACAATGCAATATATAATCAATAATTGAATGAGGTTTGAGTTTTGGAATTTACCCGTGAGGCGAGGTCGTGCTCTGCAGCCTCGGCCCGTGTGACCGCTCCTGCTAGCTGCTCTACTAGTGCGGTCACCTCTGCACTGGGTCCCCTCAAGCTGGAGGCTTCCCCTGCATCTCTCCCTACGGCTCCCTGCTGGGCACGCTGCATTCATTGAAATCGTCAGTGGCTAATCATCAATAATTCAACAAAAATTCATTTGCATATAGAAATAATTTAAACACTCACCAGAGTCTCGAGGTTGACCCGTGTGGCAGCTAGCTGGTCCTCCAGGCTGTGTAGATGGGCCTATGCATCCATCGCCGCTATGTCCCGTGCATCCTGCATCCATTTCACATTAGTCGCATAAAAGAAATACATAAGCATTTGCATTTAGTTTAGAAGCAATTGCATTCATACATACCCCTAGGACCCTCATCTGGGGTCGGCCGGTGTAAACCTCCCAGTAGCGCCGGAGGTACTCGGAGCTGTCAGTCGCCCGCGAGGTGACTCGGGTCCCACCTCGCCGCCAGTCGGCGTACTGGTCCTCGAACCGCACCCTCCAGTCGATCACCTTCGTGCGACCGCGCGTCTTCTTCCTGATCCCTCGTTGCTCCCCGACCTCTATCCACTCCTGGTGTAGGCCCAGGGTCCTCATCACCAGTCTAAGCCGTAACGGCTTGATCTCGCTCAAGCAATGAACCCAAAGCTCATGCTCGAAGCGAGGTCGCCCTGCTACGACCCATGGCTGGCCCTCGTCGGTCATCCCCTCATAAGGCCTCCATCGTACCTGCATCCATGAACATGCATGTCGTCTCATCATAATCATAATAAATTCGAATAAACATAAAAAAATGCATAACATTCATACCAGCGAGGGAGGGAAGTCTCGGAACTCTCTACGTAGTACCCACAGCTCGTAGCCGAGTGGGGCTCCAAACACCACCGGCAGCCAGCGCAGTGCTAGAGGGAAAGCCCCCTCACCTCCAGGCCGTGGGTCGACACGTCCCATCGGCATATATAGATGGCTCCAAACCTGCATCCATGCATCATATTAGCAAAACATTCATACGCATATACATTCGAACATTCAAACAAGGAAATGCATACCTGAAGAAAAGGGGAGAAGCCACTGACAGTCGTCTCTCGTCCTGTCCCCGTGGACAGGTCGGCCATCATGTGTGCCAGCAGTGCCGCTCCCCAGGCGTACCTGTCGACTCCTTCTAAGTCCTCGAGGATCCCTAGGAATCGGCAGTTGATGACGTCGCCCTTCGTGCCGAGCAATAGCCTCCCGAGCAGCAAAAATAGGAACCTCCTCAGGTCTCGGTCTGCTCTCTCCCTGTCGGCTGGGTCCTGGCAATAGGCTGCCCTAGCCCCATCGATCAACCTCTGTAAGAACTGCTCTAAGGACTCCCCTGACCTATGCCTAGCATCCCCCAAGCCCATCACTGTAGTCATATCAGTGCGGAAGATAGTCCTACACTCGCTAGGTGTCTCGTAGACCATCTCTAGCCCTAGCAGTCTCTCGGCCAACTCGGTATAGTCTGGTAAGGTGATCCCGCTCACTGCCTCACCATCTACCCTCAACCCAGTAATCCTAGTCACATCCTCTAGGGTAGGAACCATATGACCCCAAGGCATCAGGAATGCCCGGCTAGTCCTATCCCATCTCTCCCTCAGAACTTGGATCAGTGCGAGGTCGGGTCTGACTGGCTCTATGCTAAGGAAGGCCCCGAACCCCATAGCATCTACCCTGGCTCTCTGGAACTCGGGGAGGCCGTGATATGCTGCCCGGACCATGACCCACGAGATGCGCGTCCTCATCAACCCCTGCATGCATAAAAAGAAAGAATTTTGTTTGAGGGTATGAATTTTTTTATGTGTAAATTCACTTAATTGCCTTGGTTTGAGATGTTGATGATTGATTTAATTAACGACGGCCCTTGGGTCATGGCTTGTTTAATTAGCGCCCCTGAGGGGGGCGTGGTTTCTAAGGAAGCTTTGAATTAACGACCTACGCAAGGTCGTTGTTTATCTAAGAGACGCCCCGGTGGGAGGCGTGGTTTGAAATTGATTTCTAAATTCCCAAAGGTTTTTTTAATTGACGCCCATCTCAGGGTCGTCATTTGCTTGAGTAACGCCTCTAACGGGGACGTTTTTCTTAAAATCAGTTTTTGGGCCTAAAATATATTATGGTTTTGTTTAAATGGACGACCATCCCTATGGTCGTTTTCTGTTGATTGACGCCCCAGTAGGGGGCGTGGTTTTCCTGGGGTTTCAAGGTTTTTATGTGCGAAATTGAAATAAACGGAAATACATGCTTTTAAAATAAATAAAAATAACAGGAAAATAAGTAGCATGCAGGCAAACATGATGGAATTAAAAATGACGACATGCTGCAGGGCGTGGTTTTCATGCCATTAATCATAATTAACGACCCAATGTGGGACGTTGTTTTAATTAAACGACACCCCTAGGGGCGTCTTTTGACTGTGGCTCTGGTTTTCTCATGCCCGAGGGCTATGAAATGGAAGAAATAAAAACAAAAATGAAAACAAAAATGGAAAATAGGGTATGGGGAGCTTACCTTCTGGCGTTTGGGTCCCGTCAACTCTCCCCGGAGTTCAAGCCTTGGCTGACGTGGCTGCCAGACTTGGCCGCAGCGAGGCACGACCATCGTCGGTGGTTGTTCTTCTTCCCGTTGTTCTCCTTCTTCTTCTTCATCCCCTTCCTCTTCTTCATCTTCTTCGTCATCCTCGACTTCTTCCTCACGATCGCCTGCTTCTCCTCCTTCTTCGTTGTGTTCGTCGTCGCCGGTCGCCGCCGCCGGTACATCTTCAACCGCCGTCGGGGGGGGCCACCCGCGGCTACTTGTTCATCTTCTAGGTCTACCACATCGAGGGTGATAACCCTCTGACGTTTCTGTCCGTCGGCCATGGCTAGGGCTAGGGTGTAGAGAGGGGTGTAGAGAATGAGAGAGATTGAGAGAGGAAAGGGGGGGTTCTTCGGTTAGGGTTTGCAGAAGAAGGAAAGGAAAGAGGGAAGGAGGACGAAGGAAGAAGAAGAAAGGAGGGAAAGAAAAGTTGAACGGTCAAAAAGAATTGACGACTTAAGGAAGGCCGTGTCTTATGGAATTGACGACTGAAACCATGGGCGTTTCTTGACAATGGACGACGCTATCTGGGGCGTTAATTTCTTTTGCATGGGGAATGATAACCGTCGTCAGAAGCATTAAATGGAGATTGATTGATGCGATGGAAATAATCATTACTGTTTTTGATTAACATCTGAGTTGGAGGCATTGTTTATATGAAACGTGGCTTACCCTAAGGCGTTACTTTTGGGTCTTTAACGAATACTTTTTGGAATATAAATCGAATTAACGCCTTGTTTTAAGTCGTGATTTAGTTAACGCCTATTCTTGAAGGCGTCATTTTGAGAGATGGATTATTGAAGGCGACGTTGGCTGAGGCGTCACTTTTGGAATTGACGACATTATCTGAGTCGTTATTTGCAACATAATCGCAGATTATTGGTAGAATTAATCAGAAACACTGTGTTGTTGGCTCAATCAAAATATCATTATTGTTTATTGAAAAGATTACATTGTGTTCAGTGAGCCATTTTGGGCCTCAAGCTTCTTAAAGCTATTACATATGATTTCCACTGATCTCTGTCTTCTTCTAAGTTCTCCACAGGATGATGAGTCTTGCAGATTTTCCACAGAGCTTGCATTGTGGTGCACTCTTCTCCATCTTCATTGCTGCCAATATCCCTTGCCTTGATAGGAGGGAGATGAGATGGGTTCTCAAATATTTGTCGTGGGAGCCCAAGTTGAGGAAGGCATCGGTAAGAGTTGTATAGCACAAATTCTGAAGCGCCTATGAGTCGAAGGTCTGTCCCGGGGGAGAATCTTGCGCGGAGTTCTTGAGTCTTGAGTATTCCCGGGGCACAAGTGAAAAGGTTCTTTGGCATTACCTTGAGATGTTCCCTCCATTCCGCTCTTTTCTTGACTTGAGGAATCCGGTTCATCACTCTATTGCTTAATCCCAATGAGCCGATCATGTAAAAAAGTGGGCTTTTTGAGAAGATTCTAGAAGGTTGTTGGGCCTCCTCACATGGATCGAATTTGAAGTGGAGATCTACCCAACTTGATAGTGCTAGCATGCATCCATAGATTAGTCTCCCCATTGCCACCGAGGTAAGCCCTCTATATAGGTAGGCTAGAATGGCCGGTCCCGCTCTATCTCCTTCCCATAGGCTCACTATTGGGACTCTTCCAAGAAGTCTTCCGTGGAAGGGAACAAGATTGCACCTGCCAAGCACACCACGAAAGCCTTTGCCACTCGTTCCACTTCTTCATCTTCTTTAGCTTGATCGGATCTCTTGTACACCCAAGAAGCAAGCTTTAGGAGATTGATTCCCTTGGTTGCTTTGATTTGGTTCACTAAGTTTGGGCTGGGAATTAAACTTGTTAATAACTCATGTGAAGAGATTTGCTTTGGCATGATGGCCATCTTCTCCTCATCTCCTGGCTTCATTCTCTTTAAGCCTAATATCATCTCTAGTTCCTCTAATAGGACTGTGGCTTCGAAGGTTGAGAAAAGAAGTGTATGGGTGGAAGGGTGCCATATTTCAACTAGAGCTCCTATGGCAGCCCAATCAAGGTGAACTTGATCATAGTGTTTGGCATGAGTGATTAGAAAAGTAAGGATTAGAAAAGAGAGAACGATGAGAATACAGAGCAGAAGAACGGTGAGGATATGAAAAGAAGGAATAGAAAAGTAATTCTCTACCTGGTTCATGGCAATTCGGCTACTGATATGCCCGTTGATCTCGGTTAGTCTGAGAGCAGAAATCTTGGACCTTTTAATTGCCCTCTCCATATTCGATTTACAGGAAGAACTTGAACAGTAGCAGTACCTGTGAACAGACAAAAGTAGCAGAAGAAGCAGAAGTTCGACGAGCTGTTTTGATTGATCTGAGGAAGATACTTCCTTTTTATAGAAGTTTGGAGAGTCTGATGCCTGTTCGAAGTTAGAAGATTGATTACAATTAGTACTGGGATCAAGCTTTTGATTCTTAGTCGGAAGCGCGTTGTTAATTAACGTCCTCTCTTGGGGCGTCAATTATTGAATTGACGACTTGACCGAGGTCGTGTTTTATTTCGCGTCTCCAGGAGGGTTGTCTTCTTCTTGAACTCTCGGTGCATTCAACGCCTTGATGAAGGGCGTGTTTTATCTTTTGACGCCTTGATGTCAGTCGTCTTTCATATTTTGACGCCATGAACTCCAGTCGTTATTTTGTTGACTTGCATATTTGATTCTCCATATGCTTTGATGAACTTAAGTGCTATTCTTTAGTAGGAGTTATTTATGATTATGCACTTATGATCATTTTTTATGGATGATCATTTTATTATGGGGGCTAATGAATTTTCAAGTGTAGAAGATTGCAGGTTCGAGGAGCATGGGTCACTCGTGGGAGTAACATCATCCTATTTCTTGTGTTTCTTTCCTGTAAGCATTGTTATTATATGGTATTCTACGCTATTATAGCATATCAAGGACCTTGTGGTTCTGATGAACCTGGAATTTGAGTTCCCCTTCATCAAAAATGGTGATAATTCCAGGAGAGTCTTGATCACACGGATAGGCCGTTGAGTCATTAGAGGTTTGGGACGATGGTTCCACTTTTCTGGGTTGATGCGCGGACAAACGGGCTTCGGCTTAGTGTCAGCTCAGAGATCTGGATTCTTGATCAAATCTAGATGGCTTAGCAATATCATCCTTGATTATTTTTTATTTTTAGTTTGTTTTATCTTTTTCTTTTAGCCCAGCATGCATCATATAAGACTTTGAGCTTCATGATGAAAATCTTCATATTATGGCAATAATGAAGGTCACTCGCTCTTGATTGAGTTGACATGAGAAATTCCACTCCAAATTGAGTACTTTATTCTCTCTGAAGCCGCCCAGGCTAGTTCCTTGAAACTGTTCCTTTGCTGGATCTTCATCTCAATTCCCTTTATTTTTCTACAAATCCACCTTGGTTGTAGCACGTCCACATTGGCTGGTAACCGCTCTCCAATGGTGTCTCCTTGTCGTGCCCACGCGCACATTTTATTTGCTTTAGTCTCCTTTATCCAGCAAATCGATGCCTCCTTGGAATCACCCGGAGTTTGTTTCACTTTGAATCTTGGAAAGATTTTCCATGCTTAGTGTCTGAGGCGTGTCACATCACACCTTGGCATCTACTTATCAGTTCGCACTACTTCATTTCGCTTGTTGCACTTTCACCTTCATTCCGTCTCACTCCCTTCCAAAGCAGACGCCAAGGCGGGGCCACTGTAGACACGCCAAAATTGACGCTATGTTGATCAAATCTCATGTCACCATGTTAACGCCCCAAAGTGAACTTCAATATTTCTATAATATAAAGTTTTTCTATTTTTGTGTGTTTTGTGATTAATTCTTGCATTTTTGGAATTCACGACTTGAAGAGGGGCGTGTTTTAAATAGCGACCTAATCTGGGGCGTGTTATTAAGAAAGGATGACCACAGGGAAGGGCGTCAATTCCTAGTATTTTACGAGTCCCACCCCGATTGAAATCAATGATTAACGTCCTTCCATAGGGCGTGTTTTTGTTTAACGCCTTTGCTTCAGGCGTCTCTTTACATTTTTTCAAATTAAGAAGGTTTTGTTGCCAAAATTAAATCCAGGTAGTGACGCCTTTATCCCGGTCGTGTTTTGAATTAACGCCCTGGAGCTGGTCGTCAATTTATAATTGACGCCCTTTGGTAGGTCGTGTCTCACCCTTTCGTGTTCTGCTTAAACTCACCTTTTCTGAAGCGTTCCCTGCCTTTCTTGATCACCTTGCTCGATCTGGGAACTAGAGTCCTTGCCATTGACGACCACTGCCTATTCCTATCTTCCCAAATTTGTGATTATCTATGATCGAGACCCTATATAAAGATGCCCTGGTTGATCTCACGCGGGGGTTAGATACATACATATACACACAGATACACACACACAGAGTTTCACGGGTGCTGGCGATTGAGATTAAGAGCTATTGATTTCTCTTTTGCTTCATCCTGCTGCCACATCCGAAGCAAAGTGTTTTCCCTTTACTGTTTACAGGAACAGCAGGGATCTTTTCTTCTCTTCGTTGTTGTTTGTCATCATCATCTCATCATCGATCACCATATTCTCTTCCTTGCATTAGTTTTCATTGCATCTCTTTTCCTCTCCCTAATTCTCTAGGGGTTTTAAAACAAACAAAAGGTGCACACTTTATGCTCTTCTTTCATCACCATCTTTCATCTTTGGATTGATACTACACTCACGTTTGGCTGATCTCCTTTTCTTTTATTTGTTTATTCTTTGTTCAAAGGTAATCAAAGAGGAAAAACCCCCTTCATCGGCCAGCCGATAGAAGGTTGAAGAAGGAACCCACATCCATCCCGCATCCTATTATCACCAGGTATTCGCGATCATCTTTTCTTCTTATTGAGGTAACCCCTCTGGCGATCACTCTCCTTAGTAGCACCACGTGCTCTTTTACTCCTTTTTCATTATTCTTCTTATGCATATGCTTATTTTTCTTAAAAGTGGATTATTTTCCATGATTCACAATAGTTTTCAGTAAAATTGGTGTCATTTGAACCACTGGCATGTCTGGATGCCATTCCCGTTAGTTTCGTTGCATTTGGTAGTGATTTGGGGCCGGTAGGAGGCCGGTTTCCCTTGTGTGTCGTTTTGGGTCGATTCATGGGAATCACCCATTTTTAGTGTTTTTGAGCATGGTTTGGCCCTTTCCGGCTTGTGGAAGGTTGGCGAGGTGGTTATGAGTGTTTCCCCATCGTTCTGGCGACGATTGGGGCGTGGAAATAGGGCTTTCATGCGGACTTTCCCTATTTTCGCTCCGGACGTGAACGCGCTATTCGTGGGCTCCGCGTTCTCAGTAGAACGTGCCACCGCGATACACCGAGTTCCGTGAAGGAGATGAATGGTAGAGGCAGTTGGGAACACGCTCTATGTAATAAGCGTGATCCCTTTAATCGTGCTAGGGGTTACGAGCGCGTTTAGGAAGAAGGCGCTATGTGTTCTGAGCGCGATCATCCTTGGCGGTTCAGAATGCACTGCTCTTGGCAAGCGCGACCCTGTTTTATCGCACCATGCATGGTGAGCGCGATCTGGTAGTTTCTGGTGTTGTTGTGCTTGGGCTATATAGCGCGTTAAGATCGTGCTATAGGGTTAGAGCGCATTAATGCCTGTTGTTTTTCGGGTTTTATGTAAGTTGTCTCGGGCTCCGGTGGACCTAAGATGCGACGCCTTATTGGCTTTGGCTCAATGGATGCTTTTGTGTCCTACCCTGTGAGAGCCATATATGTGTGTCAAAGGATCCCGAAGGAGACCTTATCCCGAGCAGTGCCTAGTGTTGGTTTGGTTTCTGGTTGATGTGGCTTTGACCCCTTGGTTAGCGCATTCTCCCGTGGATGTCTTGGTCGTCCTGTGAGGGCTGTGATCGTATTGTACGGTGTCTGAGAACGCCATCATACCGAGTCATGTTTTGTGTTAATTTGAGAGTCATCATGGTTTCTGGTCAACCCAGTGCAACCCAGCGGTTGACACGTGACCTCGTGAGTGTCTCGACTATTTTGGATAGATCGAGACATGATGTTGAACGCCTTGGGGTATTATTGTACCTCAATTTACGTGCCATGTTAGTTGAGGGTCTTAGTATCCCCTCATGTTCCGAGTTTTGTGTTATAAGTCCATGGTGCAGCCCAAGGGGCTGAGGATTTGTATTTTACCATGACTTGGCTTAGGGACTAGGTTGATTGGCAGCTTGTTACCGTCGTGTGCAATGATCTTGACCCCGAGTCTCGTGACTCAAGGATCGTTATGTCAGTAGGTCTAGTTGCCTTGTCCTGAGTCTGACGGTTGTTTGGCGTGCTGCATTGCGCTTCGCGCTTGGTGCTTCGTAGTACGTGTGATAGTGCGTGCCTAGCCTGTCAGTACTTCAGCACTTGTGTTTCAGAGTCTCTGTGTCTAGTGAGCCTCCACTAGTCGTAGCATGTCGACTCACGCATTCTAGTGTGTCGGCCCACTTGGGAGTGGTGGCAAGGCAGTTCCCGAGATACGGTTTTTAAGCTAGTTTCCGTGGGCCCCTGCGTTACGGTAGCATCCTACTAGGGGGGAATACTAGCTAGAGGCTGTTGAGACAGGTGCGATAGATTCAGAGGGGGGGTGAATGAATCTCCCCTTAAAAATATAGCCTAATAAAAAACTAATGCTCAGATATGCGGACTTAAAGAACAGTTGCAGACATATTCTGAAGATACTTAGAAGGATCTCGCAAAGCAACACAAAGAATAAGCTCTCACTCGATCCTAAGCAAACATCTAATGTGCGAAGCAATAAGATGAACACATAAGAAAATCAAACCACAAGGGACACCAGGATTTTTAGGTGGTTCGGTCCACAGACCTACGTCCACCCCTCACTCCAAACCGTAGTGAGGCTTCCACTAGCAACGCTAGAACAGCAGACTCAGTCTGCAACAAATGCTGCCACACAGCTTGACCAGGGGAACAACCTCCCCTCTTCCTCCCAACCGGAGGGAACCACTAGTGACACCCAGTCACTAGCAAACCAGAGACCGAAGTCTCTCTTCCTCCAGACCAGGAGGGAACACCTGGACTTGCAACCCACAAGACCAAAACCGGAGACAAGTCTCCCTTCCTCCAAACCAGGAGGGAACCCACAAGTGACTCCCAGTCACCTGCAAACCAGGGGTCTCAGACCTCTCTTCCTCCACAAAGGAGGGAACCACTGATGACACAAGGTCACCAGCAAACCGGAGAAACAAATCACCCTTCTCCTGAAACCACAGGAGGAACCCGATCCCCAATAGGGCAATCGGAAGAACAAGGTAAAGGAAAACAATAAAAGATAAAAATCACAGCGACAGAAAGCTGGAGAAATGAAAAGGACAAAGTAGCTCTCGCAGGAGCAAACTGGATTGGATCTGATCCAAATTCCAGTGAAGACAATGAAGCTCTCTTCTTCTTCATGACCTCTCTATCTCTCAATCTTTTTCTTCTTCTCAACTCATGCTCTCTCTTTTTCTCTTTTTCTTCTGCTACTTCTCTGCCCTTTCTACTTCAGCTCTACTTCTTTCGATCACTCTCTTTCTTCTGTCTTTCATCCACTTCTTGATCAGTCTTCTCCAGATGGAGGAGGCTTCGTATTTATAGCAGTAGCAATTAGGGCATTGTCCTCGGATCACGTGCCAGGTGCCTACCTCAGATCACGTGCCCAGACACCTGCAGGTTTAATGAAGAGTTCAGTCGATGTACAAGCCACAGGCTATATAGACTTCATATAAAAGCAGCAGAGTTTAGACTTAAGGATGCATTGTGTATGCAGTGTACAGACTCTGCATTGTAGGCTAACAGCGATGTATAGACTTGCTGTGTGCAGGCTGGCGGACGCAGTGTACAGACTCTGCGTGCAGGCTGGCACGATGTATAGACTTTGCAGCGCAGCTGTGGGACGTTGTATAGACTTGCTGTGGAGGCTGTGTAGACTTAGCTGCAGGCTGTGGGATGAATGTCTAGACTCTACAGACATGCGATGCAACTGGATGTATAGACTTAGTTGTGCTGTGCAACCGATGTGCAGACATGGCCTGCAGACAGCCAGACTATGTATAGACTTGGCGTGCAACGATGCAACACAATGTATAGACTTAAGCTTGAAGAACGTTCAGCCTTTGAGTGCTGAAGTGTGTACAGACTTGCTGAAGAGTGTTCAGCCTTTGAGTGCTAAAGTGTGTACAGATGAGAAAGTATGTACAACGAGAATGAATGTACATACATTACATTCACGAGTGTACATACTTTAACTGCATGAGATGCAGGCAACCAGTGTGTAGACTTGAAGTGTGAATGTGCATGAGAAGCCAATTTACAGACTTGCTGACTTGAAAACGAGTGAATAGACTTGAACAGCTAGCCAACGAGTGTATAGACTTGAAACAGCTAGCCAACGAGTGTATAGACTTGATAAAGCTTCAAAGCACAAGACACTTGGCCAATGTACAGACTTGGAAAGCTTGAAGGCCAAAGTACAGACTTAGAAAGCTTGAGGGCCAATGTATAGACTTGGAAAGCCTGAACCAATGTGTAGACTTGAAACAAGTGAACACTGTAGACTTGGTGTCTGAACGTAGGTAAAGATAAGCAATGTATAGACTTGAACCCGTGCATGCTAGAAGCAATGTATAGACTTGCAAGAGTGAGACGCTGAATGAGACGGTCGGATGTACAGACTTGGGCTGTACAGACTTGCAGTGTGCAATGCATGCGATGTATAGACTTTGCCTTAGAGACGAATGTATAGACTTTAGTGAATGCATTCTAGGCAGACCCTGTACAGACTTGAGAGGCGATGCATGCACGATGTATAGACTTGTTAATGCACTGATGCATGCTGTACAGACTTAACATGAGATGCTACATTCTAGCCAAAACGCTGTACAGACTTTGAACAAAGATGAACGTGAGTGAAACACGATGTATAGACTTTGGAAATGCTTAGCACATGATGAACAACGCTCTGTACAGACTTAGCCTGAGCATAGTTATGAAATGCATGAGTCTAGACAGTGTATAGACTTGTAAGACGCTCATGAACTGACGATGTATAGACTTCACTGAAGAATGTTCAGATTAGCTGCAACAAAGTGTAGACAGTACAATGTATGTACTTGAGTGTGTCCAGACAATGTATGGACTTTAGACATAATGCGTGAGAGACATGTTGGCAAGTGTATAGACTTCATTCAACAAAGTTCAGGCAGGCTGTCTACGGATGTACAGACTATGCTGAAAGGGTATAGCAACATCACCCATTGTACAGACTAACATCAAACAATCCAGATAAAATGCAATGATGAAATGCATCAACAATTATGAAATGCACCAATGCACACAACACACAGCCTCAGCATGTTCGTTGGTTATGTAATTCAGATAGGATGTTCAATGAAACATTCATATGCAACACAAACAGATTTATATGCAGACTCAAACAGTATGCAGACTAAAACAGATGATGACTATGCATATTCAAACAGATTTATATGCAGACTAAAACAGATGATGACTTATAGTGTTTGCTATCATCAAAACCACAGGGACACAACAATCTCTCCCTTTTTTATGATGGCAACACTATGAACACTATGAGTCAATTTATTCTCCCCCTTTGACTTCAGCAAAAAGACATTAGATTGAGAGGGAAGTATAAGAAGGCATTAGATGATGGAATTAAAGACTCCCCCTTTGAATAAGCCATGAAATTTATTCTCCCCCCCTTTTTTTAACAACAGTAATGAAAGGGACATTAATGATGCTGACTATATCTCCCCCTTTATGAATGACACTCAGCCTGACAGGAAAGCTCCCCCTGATTAGATGGAGACTTATGAGTGTAGATGAGAAGGAGACACATACAGTCAGATGAACCACAGGGACAGCAAAAATACTCCCCCTTAGATGGACAGTGATTGGAATGAAGCACATGACATTAAGAAATCAACAATGAATCTATTTCAGAATGGAGTCCAATGAAAGGAAGTAAGCATTCAGAATGAATGAGAAAGGTTTTCAATAGGATATCAATTTCATAAATCTGAAGATGTAACAGCTTTAGAGACTTCCATTATGAAGACTTATGAATGAAATGTAACAAGTCAAGCTTGGTTTAAAAGTGATGCAAACTCAGTTTTTCAATAAAAATTATACTCACATCTGAATTCAGATTTTAATAGAAATGAACCAAGCATACATAACACTACTTCAATTAACCTCCCAGCATCTTAATCAATTGATTTCAATGACTTCTTTTATGAAAAATCATACTTCAGTATTGAGGCTAAACAAAATATCATTTCAGAGATAAACACTTAATGGGTTGAGCTGAAAAAAAAATTAGTTCACTTCATTTAGAGAACAGTCAGGGATGGTTCATGCCTTTTGTCGTAAAGGTAGACGCTGGTTAGACGCCAGTACCCCTAGCTTACTCAGCAGAAACTCCCATTCTGTTTCAAACATGATTTCATTTTTTTTTAAATAAAAATTTTGAACAGAGTTGATCAAGAAACCTCATGACTTAGGGCCCATTATCTTTGACAAGGATCCTAGTTTCTCAGCGCATTTGATCATTGTTCTGCCATTCATTTAGCATAATTTTTTTATTTAAACAGTTACCCAAGGTGTTGAAGAAAGACTTGTTTAAAAACAATATAGATTCCATGCATTTCAACTAATTAGGCCATGATCTCAATATGACAGATTTTAGAAGGTCTTTCAAAGTATGACATGAAGTGCATGGTTAAGGTTTATTAAGTCTGATTCAGATATTTTCAAGAAATTCATCTTCAAACTTGCAGAATGCATTAAATCTAAACCAATTCAAGTCCTTTTAGACGTTCATAATTCCACATAATGTGAGATTTCTTTATTGATAGCAAAATCAGATTTATGATCATGATATGCAGATTGAAATCTTCTCATTTGATTATTGAGCTGAGATTTCTTTTGACAAGATAAAAGAGACAGCATGGAGACATCAATTTGAAATCCTCAATGCAAACTTGATTGAGAGACTGACCAGAAGGATAGACAGAATCAAATGGAAAACTGACAATCCTATGGATGCTCCCCCTAAGTACATGCATGCAACCCTTTTTTTTTATTTTTCAATTTGTATTTCATGCAAGGTAACAGGAGGTCAGGCATGTTTCAAGATCTTTAAGGTTTAATTTGCAATGAATTTTGAAAAAAGAGTATGCATCTGACAACCTGCATGCAATACATTGACTCCTCCTGACAATATGCATTCAGACAAACTTTTTGGCATTTTCAATGAAATTAAATGCAATGCAATTAACTATATGTATGCAAAGACATGCAGAGACTCATGTTCATTCAGACTGCCCTACTAAACAATATGACCCATGGTACTTGGCGGAGCACTTGGTCTAAAAGACCACCTCTCACATAGTAAGAACCTCCAGACAGATTTCCCTGCCTTTTGGTAGCTTACCATTTAATATACCATAGTGGTCATGAATGACAGTGCAATATTGACAGTCCTACTTGCATCAGATTTTCAATGACTGTATGTCTAATGTTTGTATATGCAATTCACATATATGCACACACAGCTCAAAGTGCAAACAAGTAATTCCATGAAGCTCAATACAAGTGTCAAACAAATAAAGGAGCATATATGCATGAATCATGATATGCAAAGAAAATATGACAATTATGCATGGACAGTTCATACCAGATATGCAGTTATCCAAGATTCACAATTTCAGATATGCAATTTAAGATAAGTTTTCAGAACTGACCTGAGTAGTGCAATCCTAGGGGTTTCATTCTTGAATGCCTTGGTTTACTTACCCCTCTTTGTTCATTCCAAGGCACACCTGCAAAATATTGATCATTTTGATCCTGTAAGGACCCAAGCAGCTTTGGGTCCTGCCTTACCCCTAACAAGTGTTCTAAACAATTTCATAGCAACATTATCATCAAATTTCATTAGTGAACAGTCATCCATAGAATGTCCAAATTTTCCACAATATCTACATGAAATGGCTGGTTTTTGGTTCTTATGATGCATATTAACAGCAGGATGATGTTTATAAACATGTTCATAAGATTTTCTGTTGTATGCATGAACAATTTGATGCTTGTTCTTACTCAGCCAACATTCAGCAGATCTATGGCCTGGCCTCCCACAATTATAGCATGAAATTTTCAAAAATGATTTTGCAGGGAATTTGACCAAATGGGGGTTAACAGAATTCTTTTGAACATACCAACAATCCTTGACTGTATGCCCATTTTTCCCAAATTCGAAGCATCTAATTTGCTTACTTTTAAAACCATTTTTACTCCAAGTGGATCTAAACCAGCACTCAGCAGCCCTGTGCCCAGGCTTATTACAGTTGAAGCACACAATGTGCTGACTAGAATTGTGTTTAGATCCATATGGACCATGAAAATGAATGGAAGACCTGGCATGCAGTTTATTGTCTTCTTTCATGATAAAACATTCACTCATGAGATGACCATGATTCCCACAATAATAACATGAAGCATCAGGTTTCCTAGCAGCATGGTTTCTATCAAAAGAATTTCTAGAATGTGATGTTTCATTACCATGCTCATCTTTTAGCATTAATCTGCAATCTTCCATTATGTGACCTACTTTCCCACAATAATAGCACGACCCCTTTTTCGTATGAGTGTTTGAGAGGTCATGTGAATTATGTGCAGCAGTCTTTGTACCAACTGGAGTACTTTTGTCCTTTTTCTGTAGGTTTTCATCCTTTTTTAATTTTTGAGTTTATCCTACAGTTTTGGGACTGACAGTGGGTTTTTGTGCAGTAAATTGAAAAACAGAATTACCAGCAGTTGTGTTTTGATCAGAAGCTTTTACAAACACAGTTGAAGTTTTATTGCTATTGATCCTTTTGTTTGTTGAACTGTAACCCAGCCCCTCTCTCTGAGAGTTATCACTCTTTCTCAGAAGCTTATTCAGATTGTCCTTTCCCTTGACAAATTTGGACAAGGAGTTTTTCAAATCTTGAATTTCAGAATTTAAGCCACAAATATTAGCTTCATATTTAGACAGATCTGTTTCACAGGAAATGACTTGTTGATGCAAGGCATCATTCAGACTTTTGAGTCTTTCAACTTCCTGTTTTAATTTTATTTCATTGTCAGCTTCAGATAGGGACTTATAAAGATCATTAACTTCTTGTTGAAGGGATGTGATTGTTAACTCATATTTAGCTATCTTTTGTTCACAGCAAGTGACATTCCCACTCAACATTAGGTTGATGTTTTTCAGATTTGTAATTTCATGTTCAACATTCAGTAACTCACTAGAGCTCACCAGGCTTACACTCTTCTTTTTTTCTAAAGTGATTAGTCTCTCAGACATTGCTGAGTTTAGGTGATTTAGCTTATTAATTTCCTCTTTCAGTTTACTGTTCTGCTCTAGGAGTTCATCATCAAGCACCCATTCATCTGAAGAAAACTGACATTCATAAAACATTTCTTGTTGTTTTTCAGATTGAAGTTTGTCAAGATTTTTCTGAATCTCTGAATTTGTTACTCTATCAGTCTCTAATTTTTCAGAAATCAATCTATTTTCTTTTTCGAGATTTTTTGATTTGTGTTCAGATTCTTTGAGCTGGTTTTTGAGTATTTCAATTTCAGATTTCATGTTTTCCAATTCAGAGTTGACAAGCTCTAAGTTTCTCACCAGTTCTTCATTTTGAACAACATCATTGTTATGAGCCTGATCATCATCAGTTGAGCTGAGTCTTTCCTTTAGTTCAGCAATTTCACAAACAAGCTCTTGATTCTCCTTTTTGTGTAATCCAATTTGTTTCATAAGAGTTTGTTTTTCAGATTTCAAATGATCTAAGTCTGAACTAATAGAATCAAAATCTGTTAACTATCTTCTAAATATGTCATTTTCAATTTTCAGAATTTCAGGGTTTTCACCTCGAGATTTAGCATCCTCATGATTCTTTAGCTTCTTTATCAGTTTTTTTATTATTCTTCTTTAGTCTTTCATAGGATTCTAACAGATTGGCATAGGCATCTTCCTAATCGTCTAAAGTGTAACTAGAGAAAGGATTGGTTACCTCTTCAGCATCTACGGATTCATCTTGATCACTGCCATGGTTGCTCTTGTCAGCCATCACGCAGCTGTCCTCATTTCTCCTCTGAGCTAGCTTCAGCTTATCCAGAATATCGTTACCGGACCTGCAGTCATGGAAAAAGGAATGTAGAGCCTTGTTAGTAGCTTCTTTCATTAATTTCAAAATCTTCTGATTCTCTCCATTTCTTGATCTGTGACTGTTAGTCCATTTGGACTCTTTCTTTGGCAGTCTGTGAGGACCATGTGAGATTAACTTCCACAGATCCGGATCCATCAAATTCACATAGTTATGTAGACTGCTAACCCATGAGTTAAAATTAGAGCCATTGAAAATCGGTGGAGAACCCATTGATTAAATTGGCAAGCAGATTAATGTAGCAGAGAGTAAATTCAGAAATGCACCAAAGACAACAGGATCCTCTCCAGATCGTTGGATCTGATCAGTCAGAGAACCGCTCTAATACCAATTGTTGAGACATGTGCGATAGATTCAGAGGGGGAGTGAATGAATCTCCCCTTAAAAATATAGCCTAATAAAAAACTAATGCTCAGATATGTAGACTTAAAGAACAGTTGCAGATATATTCTGAAGATAATTAGAAGGATCTCGCAAAGTAACACAAAGAATAAGCTCTCACTCGATCCTAAGCGAACATCTAATGTGCGAAGTAATAAGATGAACACATAAGAAAATCAAACCACAAGAGACACCAGGATTTTTAGGTGGTTCGGTCCACAGACCAACGTCCACCCCTCACTCCAAACCGGAGTGAGGCTTCCACTAGCAATGCTAGAATAGCAGACTCAGTCCGCAACAAATGCTGCCACACAGCTTAACTAGGGGAACAATCTCCCCTTTTCCTCCCAACCGGAGGGAACCACTAGTGACACCCAGTCACTAGCAAACTAGAGACCGAAGTATCTCTTCCTCCAGACCAGGAGGGAACACCTGGACTTGCAACCCACAAGACCAGAACCGGAGACAAGTCTCCCTTCCTCCAAACCAGGAGGGAACCCACAAGTGACTCCCAGTCACCTGCAAACCAGAGGTCTCGGACCTCTCTTCCTCCACAAAGGAGGGAACCACTGATGACAAAAGGTCACCAGCAAACCGGAGAAACAAATCTCCCTTCTCCTGAAACCACAGGAGGAACCCGATCCCCAACAGGGCAATCAGAAGAACAAGGTAAAGGAAAACAATAAAAGATAAAAATCACAGCGATAGAAAGTTGGAGAAATGAAAAGCACAAAGTAGCTCTCGCAGGAGCAAACTGGATTGGATCTGATCCAAATTCCAGTGAACACAATGAAGCTCTCTTCTTCTTCACGACCTCTCTATCTCTCGATCTTTTTCTTCTTCTCAACTCATGCTCTCTCTTTTCCTCTGTTTCTTCTGCTACTTCTCTGCCCTTTCTGCTTCAGCTCTTCTTCTTTCGATCACTCTCTTTCTTCTGTCTTTCATCCACTTCTTGATCAGTCTTCTCCAGATGGAGGAGGCTTCATATTTATAGGAGCAGCAATTAGGGCGTTGTCCTCGATCACATGCCAGGTGCCTACCTCGGATCACGTGTCTAGACACCTACATGTTTAATGAAGAGTTCAGTCGATGTACAAGCCACAGGCTGTATAAACTTCATATAAAAGCAGCAGAGTTTAGACTTAAGGATGCAGTGTGTATGCAGTGTACAGACTCTGCATTGCAGACTAACAGCGATGTATAGACTTGCTGCGTGCAGGCTGGCGGACGCAGTGTACAGACTCTGCGTGCAGGCTGGCACGATGTATAGACTTTGCAGCGCAGCTGTGGGACGTTGTATAGACTTGCTGTGGAGGCTGTGTAGACTTAGCTACAGGCTGTGGGACGAATGTCTAGACTCTATAGACATGCGATGCAACTGGATGTATAGACTTAGTTGTGCTGTGCAACCGATGTGCAGACATGGCGTGCAGGCAGCCAAACTATGTATAGACTTGGCGTGCAACGATGCAACACAATGTATAGACTTAAGCTTGAAGAACGTTCAGCCATTGAGTGCTGAAGTGTGTACAGACTTGCTGAAGAGTGTTCAGCCTTTGAGTGCTGAAGTGTGTACAGATGAGAAAGTATGTACAGCGAGAATGAATGTCCAAACATTACATTTATGAGTGTACATACTTTAGTTGCATGAGATGCAGGCAACCAATGTGTAGACTTGAAGTGTGAATGTGCATGAGAAGCCAATTTACAAACTTGTTGACTTGAAAATGAGTGAATAGACTTGAACAGCTAGCCAACGAGTGTATAGACTTGAAACAACTAGCCAACGAGTGTATAGACTTGATAAAGCTTCAAAGCACAAGACACTTGGCCAATGTACAGACTTGGAAAGCTTGAAGGCCAATGTACAGACTTGGAAAGCTTGAGGGCCAATGGACAGACTTGGAAACCCTGAACCAATGTGCAGACTTGAAACAAGCGAACACAACGATGTGTAGACTTGGTGTCTGAACGTAGGTAAAGATAAGCAATGTGTAGACTTGAACCCGTGCATGCTAGAAGCAATGTATAGACTTGCAAGAGTGAGACGCTGAATGAGACGGTCGGATGTACAGACTTGCAGTGTGCAATGCATGCGATGTATAGACATTGCCTTAGAGACGAATGTATAGACTTTAGTGAATGCATTCTAGGCAGACCCTGTAGAGACTTGAGAGGCGATGCATGCACGATGTATAGACTTGTTAATGCACTGATGCATGCTGTACAGACTTAACATGAGACGCTGCATTCTAGCCAAAACGCTATACAGACTTTGAACAAAGATGAACGTGAGTGAAACACGATGTATAGACTTTGGAAATGCTTAGCACACGATGAACAAGGCTCTGTACAGACTTAAGGCTCTGTACAGACTTAGCCTGAGCTTAGTTATGAAATGCATGAGTCTAGACAGTGTATAGACTTGTAAGACGCTCATGCACTGACGATGTATAGTCTTCACTGAAGAATGTTCAGATTTGCTACAACAAAGTGTAGACAGTACAATGTATGGACTTGAGTGTGTCCAGACAATGTATGGACTTTAGACATAATGCATGAGAGACATGTTGGCAAGTGTATAGACTTCATTGAACAAAGTTCAGGCAGGCTGTCTACGGATGTACAGACTATGCTGAATGGGTATAACAGCATCACCCATTGTACAGACTAACATCAAGCAATCCAGATAAAATGCAATGATGAAATGCATCAACAATTATGAAATGGACCAATGCATACAACACACAGCCTCAGCCTGTTCGTTGGTTATGTAATTCAGATAAGATGTTCAATGAAACATTCATATGCAACACAAACAGATTTATATGCAGACTCAAACAGTATGCAGACTAAAATAGATGATGACTATGCAGATTCAAACAGATTTATATGCAGACTAAAACATATGATGACTTATAGTGTTTGCTATCATCAAAACCACAGGGACACAATAGAGGCCTGGCTCTAGGCAAGAGTCGGTGTGTGCACACGTGGTCAGGGGCGTTTTGGACGAACGCCAACGGCCATGACTCTGACTAGTCACTCGTTACTGTAGTTTCTGGTTCAGTTCTATGAGTATCTCAGTCTCCGTCGTTCTCGGCGTTCGTAGCGAGATAGTTGTGGCACAATGTAAGACGTCAGTGGATGCATCTGGCTATTCTTCTAGTGAGGAGGTGCTTCTGTCACGTGAAACGTGACTCCCGTGTTTCTCACATTTCTCGTACGTCATGACCTTCCCGGGTTAGTCTTTTCTTGGCCTTACCCGAGGTCCGTGCTGTATGGTATGCACGATGATTCAGTCGTGTATGCGTTTGCGCTTAGGGAGCGTGCACGACAATCCAGTCATGTATGCTTTAGTGTTCCGTATCTGTCTAAGATCGGTCTACTATTGGCCTCGTTCAAGATTAGTTGACTGTTGCGTGTATGACGATCTAGTCATGTATGCGTCAGTGTCTGTTGTCTATGTAGGTCTTTTCCTAGAGCATTAGCCTGGTCTCGTGGACTTTAGCATTTGGGCTAGTGGTCGGCTGGCGGATTGGTAGCTCCTGACTTCGTGAGATCAGGGTTCACCCTTCTATCGTTGTTTGGAGTAGCTTAGGGAACCGAGCTTCTCACGGTGGCCGTGTTCTCATTCTTTGCGGCTTTGCTTTTCCCTTTCCTTTTAGCTGTTCTACTCCTACCCTTACTGCTTTCTTTTACAGCTTTCTAGTTGTAGTTTAGCTTTTCCTACTTTACTACTACTGCTGCTTTAGCTGTTGTTCCATGTTACTGAGTTGTTTTTCAGTGGGGATCCGTGTGACCCCTACTCAGCTAGTGACACGAGACTCACCCCTGCTTTTCAAGTGTGACTCTCTTCTTCCTTCGTGGTTCCTAGTGTGGCATGTTCGTAGTTGCCAGTAGTACCTGCGTCGGGCTTCCCCCGACCTCAGTGTACGTCTTCTTTCTGTTGGACTGTACATGCCTTTCGTTTGGACTGGACTCTGGTATAATTGTTAATTTTAACTGTTAATTAAAAACTAATTTTATTTCTGTTATTTTAGCAAACCGGATTAATGAAATTTAATTGCTTACTGTTATATCTATTACTTCAATGTACTATACGACAATCCTTTTTCCCTTCTGAGCTTTACAGCTCTTGGGAGGCTTCACGGGTTCCAAGCGGTGTCGGGTCTACTCGGTAATCCTATCAGGTATATCCGGTATCCGGAGTCCGGGTCGTCACACCAAAAGACCATCATAACCCTTCTAGAATCCTTAAAAAGGCATCTAATAAGTCTACCACCAACTCATGGACAAAAGGACAAAAGGTTAGGCACTTGTTGACTTGGTTTAGATGGGTTTCGGAACCACGTTTTTGAGTTTCGCCGGTTTCGGTCGACCTACACGGGGTGGGTGGTCGACCTAAAGTTTACAAAGCTGAAAACTCCCATCACTGGGAATTTCAGTCGACTGGAGCCCTATGGACGGTCGACTATAAATTTGCAGAGCAATTCTCAGGCATCCCTGGGAATTCTGGTCGACCGACCTTGTATGGGCGGTCGACCGAAATCTAGGAAAATCCCAGATTTCTCTCGTTCAGTCCCTTAACACCTTTAGCAGCCCATTTGAGTCTGATGCTTCAAACTCCTTTGATCTTGGGGAATATATACTAAGTGTTTGGACCTGCAAAGCCATAGAAAAAAGGGTTAGAACTTTAGCTCAACAATCCATGAGATGAATGTATGAACTACACACATGAGAGCCCATGTTTAAGGTGCATATGAACGCTTTGAAATACAAATGTTCTAAGCTAAGGATCAGAAGTTATTTCTATGCATGTGAACAAGATATGAGTACTATTCAGCCAAATTTACCAAAGTTCACATGAGATTCAAGCTTGAGCACTAACAACTCATTTCTTCTAACATTTGCATGATGAACTCAAACATTTAAACTAGCCTCAAAGCCCTATAAAGAATATGCATGGAGTGCATTCAAAACCATACATAAAGGCTATTGAAACTTCATTCGATATCACAACATCAAGCACATAGGAGCCCAATCTTTCTCAAACAAGAAAAACTTTCTTAAGTCATGCTTTTTAGGAAAATATGAGCGTATACAAGAGGCATGTAGAAAGTCTTATAAATTTATGACCCAAGTCTCGTATGGAAGAAACACAAAAAACCTTTTTTGATGAAATTTATAAACATAGTAAGAGTCAATGCAATGGAATGAGAAATGTAACTCCCTTTTCGAAGAGGAACTTCAATGATGTTTTTGGAAGAACTTCATTGATGCACTCCTTTGAGTTCCAAGCATGAGCCATGCACTTGTTCCTACAAGCCAAGATAAATATAGCATTAGTTCCTTAAACACCAAAGATTCATATGACTTTCAAGAGTGAACCTTGAAGTCATTCTTTCAACTCATCAAAAGCCATCTTTCAATTCATCAATCAACGACATAAACGTGTTGCTCAATGAACCAGACACAAGCACAATTGTTTTGTTATTATTAAAACCAAATACCAAACATCAACTAGGGGATGCATCAAGGTGTCCTTGGTGGATCAGACTCTCGATGTCATCCTTGAGCTCTTGACAATCACCAGTATGGTGGCCGTGATCATTGTGGAACTGACAGTGCTTTCGGAGATTGCGACGTCTTGGGTCGGCCTTCATCGGCTCAGGCCGGTGGAGCAGGCTCAAGTTGATGTGACACCACCTTGGGTGGTAATCACAAGGCCAATACACGTTGGACCTATGACTCGCAAGCAAGCAACTTTTGATGATGAAACTACTCGGGCGAGCTCACTCGCTTAGCGGACACTATTGCCCGTGGGCAAATTGGCAATGGTGGGGAGGGTCCAAAGTGGGACCTTGATGTTCCGACGCTAGGCTTCGCTTTGGTTGACCCCCTAAGGGGCTGGGATACCCAATTTTGTGGGCGGCCAGCATGCCAAAGGCATGGGTTGTAGGGTCGCTCTTCACCTCACTCTGCGGTGGCCACTCAATTGGAGGGAAATTTGGATCAAGCACTCACTTACCGTCCGATGGAGCTGAAGATAATACTAAATAAGCTTGAATAAACCAGCAAGGGATGTGTCCCGGAGCTCACCTAATCGGTGTAAGAACACCGATCCCGGCCGATAGACGAGGGCGAGCGGGGAGGCGTGGATACGCACCCGCACGCCGCGCCGGTGTCGCTTTAACCTGAAAATTGAAATGATACACCACTACGCCTCTCGCAGGAGGGGGGATCTCGGGGAGGGGATTTATTGAAATTACAGCCAAAACTACCTCCACACAGGGAGGGGCCTTCAGCCGGCCAAGCGGGGAGGGGTGAGACCGAACTAAATACGAACTAGGATGCCGATGTCGATTCAGTCCGCTACCTGTGCTTCAGGACTGACTGATGGTTATCACAGTGCTGTGGCCACTCTAGAATTTTTTTGTTGACGAAACCACTTGGAGATTGCTCGTATCTGGGCCGGGATGATGCCTGAATTTTGGTAATTTCGTCTGGCACCGGCGCTGGTCGGAGTAGGAGCTTGAACAGGGGAACAGGTTGACAGTTCTGACTGCTTCAGGAACTCAACAGCAGGAAGCAGAGGATACCACGACCGCTCCTAAACCCTGAATGAGGCACTGCTAGAGTCGACGGAACCGTATGTGAGTCCTCTTTGGAACAAGCTTGACGGGGATGCCGTTCGTTGTCGGAGCAGACTGGTAGGCTCGGAACACTGAGGAGGGGTCGGTGCAGACTGAGTGGAGGCAGAACCGCGCACCCGGGGAATAAAAATGATAACTCTCAGGTCCAGTCGCCAAACTAGTCTTTGATTCTTGGGGATGATAGAAGACTCGTAGTAGAAGATTTTTGTAGAATAACTCTTGATCAGATTCCCAACAGGTTCGTTGTATTCGAGCTTCCACTCCGGCTCTGGTCTCCTGCCAGGGAGGCTTTGCGCAGTCGAGGAAGAAAGGGCCTCCCAATCAGCACGGTGCTTGGATGAGGACGAAACCACCTCTCTTGGAAATCTCTCTGGACGACCTTTCCAGAGATATATTCCTTGCCACCAGAAGAGTCAAGAAAATGCCGGAGATGACGTAGCTTCTAGGACCAAACTTGCTGCCTGTGACCTGCAAATGAAGTTGCTACCTTGTAGTGGAAAATGGTGGTGGAATGAGGTGGAGGGAAGGGGAGGGCGACCTGGGCTAGGGGAGAGGGGGTTTGGGCGACCAAGGGCTATGGAGGGAAGGAAATTTTCAAATCCAAATGGTCTTGGGAGGTGGAGGGTGGCATGGGGAGAGGGAAAAGTGTTTGGGAAAGTGGGTAGGGTAGTTGGGGGTTGGAAGGTGGGGAGAGGATTGGAGGAGAGGCTCTTGGGGGTTGGGATGAGTTAATGGGGGTGTGGGGACTAGGGATGGAGTTATTAGGGGAGAGGAAGTGAGAGAAAGTGGTTGGGAGGGGGGAGCAGAGAGAAAGGGGCGCACCCCTTAGAGAAAGAGAGAGATAATGAGAGAGAGTGAAAAGAAATTTGGTAGAGGAGAGTATGACTAGAGATTTTCTTCTATTCAAATGATTCTTCAAAAGTTGTTACATATGAGGGGAGTGGGGGCCTATTTATAGGCTTACATAATTCCATGTGACCAAACTAACCTTGGCCAAATGCACTAAAGACAAGACAAGACCAAGGGAGGGGCGCCCCTGGGCCTAGCCCACTAGTTGGGCCCAAATGACTATCAAACTGACCCATTAACCTATTAACTGGCTCAAATAAAGAAAGATTACACATCTATGACTCAAATAAAATAAAAATTACATGCTACTGCTCAAAATTAAGTGATGGAGATGATGATGCGTCGATGGCGAGCAACCGAAGTCTCCAAAAAAGATGGAGTGACTGGGGATGTCCCCATCATACCCCCGGGGTGGGGAGAACTCGACCCCGTCGAGTGTGGGTCCACCGGGGTAGCAGCACACCAAAACGGATCCGGGTGCAGAACGTCTTCCCAACTCAACCCTGTCTTCATAGCCGAGGGATGGCTCTTTCACTTCTCCGGATAGCGCGGGCACACCCTCTTCCTAGCGATGGTACCTTGCTTATGTAGTATTGTCTCCATGTTCTCATGTCGGGCTCTTGGATTGTTATGTGGAGACTCTCCGGTGGTGTCACTCACAAAGGTAAGTGTAGGCTCAAGATGCTTACTAGGTTCCACCGCAGGGCCCTTATAGGGTGCTGGATTTGCCACACAAAAAGTCGGGTGTGTCCCAGAATCCTTTGGAAAGTTCAGACCAAAAGCATGTTTGCCAATGCCACTTAGAATTCGAGAAGGTCCAAGTCCTTGTGCCCTCGGTTTGGAGTTAGCCCTAGGGTAGAGCCACTTCAATGTCACCATTACCAAGTTACCTACTTGGAATCCTAAGTGCCACTTACAAGCTATTGCCCGCTTTTTGTGATCCTCACCGCTCGTTGCTAGATGCTTGGGAGAATGCGTATGCCATGCACTATGATGCGATGTTGGTGTGAAAAGTATGGTGTGCAAAGGTGGACCGGGGCAGTCAAATGTAGACCGATCACACTTTGATGCCATGAAGACTGTGACAGACTTAGGAGGGCCGGGACATCCATAGATGAACCTCTTATGCATGGGTGTGACAAATGTCGGGGGACCAGGACATCAATGTATGCTCCTATCATGCTTAAGACTCATGTTGAATGAAGGTGGGCCAATATATCCGAATACGGTCCACTTATGCTTCCTACTTGACATGTGGGTGATGTGAATGAATGTACCCGACTTATGAATCATGCCAAATGGTGTGGTAAGCCTAGACACATACATGTTTATCCCAAAGGTGACTTCCATGTGCATAGATGTGAGATGACTTTTGAACTTCCATGTGAATGGGTCGAATGGATCTAGGAAGGTGGTTATGGGGTGGGGCATTTCATCAATCCCAAGGTGTTTGTTGCCTAAGGTCAAGGCTCTCATGGTGTAACCCGATTCTAGGAAGGGAGGAGTTTGGGTCAACATGGGTGATATGGGTAGGGTGAGGTGGGTGGTGAATAAGGTGGGTGGGTTTCATGGAGATCTAGGTTCCCATATGAAAGGGTCGAAGGGATCATGGTAAGGGTCACCTAGATAGGGGTACTCCATGTCCTCAAGATCCTCAAATGGTGAGTCATTCTCCTTCAAAATAATTGGGCCAAGGTTGCTAATGGGTTGGCCAATCAAAGCACTCGGGATCTCAATGGTTGGGGAGTAGACTAGGATGGGTTCCTCCTCTATGGGAAGAAAGAGTATGATCTCACTCGTAAATTGGCCATTAGTGTAGATGGAAGTGATAGAGCCAACGGCGGGGTAAGCTAGGCTAATGGTGCTAGGCTCCGACGGCCTCATGGCTAGCATATCGGTCAAGTGGACTTGCCAATGTAGGTAGTCAACTAAGTCTCCCAAATCTTCCACACAATAGGAGGTTTGATAAGTGATATGAGGCTGAGTGGGAATGATTTGGGATTGATGTCCCATGGGTAGGTGGCATGGTTGTAAACTAGGCATGGTGAGGCCTCGCTTGAGCCATTGGAGTATGGACTCATCTATGGTGACGGTGTCATGGGGAAGGGTGTGTAGCTCTTGAGGAGCCAGGCTAGGAGAGGTGGGTGAGTTGTGTGGCCCTTGGATTTCCTCTATTTTGGGAGGTGGATCCGGATTGGTATCCCTCTCCACTTGGGTGGGTGTGTGGGTTGCAACTCCTAAGGACAATGGGGTAGGAAGGTCTATGGTGGGTGGGTTGGTGATAGTTGATGCATGGTGCACCCGAGGAGGTGAGTAAGGTCAGACGTGGGTTGGAATTGGGAGTGGAAGTAGTGGAGGCCTAAATTGGGGTAGGATTGGGGTGGGAAGTGGAAGGTGGGCTGGGTGAGGAGATTTGGGTTGATTAATTTTAAGAGATGTGTCCCTTTTTGGGGACGATGGTGAGGTTGCGGTGGTGGCCAAGGGGGCTTGTGGGGTGTGGGTTTGGTGAGGGGATTTGGGTTTGGGGGTGGTGGCCATTATGGGCCTAGGTGGAGGGGTGGACATGGGGTGCAATTGGGTATGTGGACATATGGTTGTGGTGAGGACTTGGATGTAGGATGTAGATGTTGTGGTTGGAGTAGGAGAGGTGGGAAATGGTGGGGATCGCGTGATTAGGGTCTTGGGTTGGCCAAGGGGAAATGAAGGAGTTGAAATGCTCTTTGGGCTTTGGTGTTCGGAATGGGAGGGGAAAATATATCTAGCCCTAAGTTTTTCCTTCATGTCCCCCCATGTTGTGAGGGGAGCTTCCCTTCTAATTATCCTTAAGCCTTCAATTTTCAACCAATGAGTTTGGGCCCTTTTGGTTAGTTGCATTGTGGCAAAACGAACCTTCCTATCCTCGGACATGAGATTCCTCTCAAAGTAATGATCCATAGATGCCTCCCAATCTAAATAGTCATTAAGATGAGTTCCATCAAAAGTGGGAGGTGGGGGACATGTCATTCTATCGTCCGTCCTTGGGGCGGACCCATTTTTTCCAAGTTGGTTGAGTCGACCCGCTATGTTAACAAGCTGCTCATTGGCATGGGTCAAGGCCTTCATGAGGTAGTTGACATGGCCAAGGAGGTTATGTGTGTTAGTGGTAGGCATCCCTTGGTGGTTTGGACTTATGGAGAGGGCCGATTGGTAAGGTCGGTATGAGGTGGCCATACTAGTGGACAAGAGTGATGCACTGGAAGACTCTAAATGCATATGTGTGTCCTAGGACCAACTTGATAGAGACAAGTTGTGAACTTGCTCTGATACCACCTGATGTGACACCACCTTGGGTGGTAATCACAAGGCCAATACACGTTGGACCTATGACTCGCAAGCAAGCAACTTTTGATGATGAAACTACTCGGGCGAGCTCACTCGCTTAGCGGACACTATTGCCCGTGGGCAAATTGGCAATGGTGGGGAGGGTCCAAAGTGGGACCTTGATGTTCCGAGGCTAGGCTTCGCTTTGGTTGACCCCCTAAAGGGCTGGGATACCCAATTTTGTTGGCGGCCAGCATGCCAAAGGCATGGGTTGTAGGGTCGCTCTTCACCTCACTCCGTGGTGGCCACTCAATTGGAGGGAAATTTGGATCAAGCACTCACTTACCGTCCGCCGGAGCTAAAGACAATACTAAATAAGCATGAATAAACCAGCGAGGGATGTGTCCCGGAGCTCACCTGATCGGTGTGAGAACACCGATCCTGGCCGATAGACGAGAGCGAGCGGGGAGGCGTGGATACGCACCCGCACGCCGCGCCGGTGTCGCTTTAACCTGAAAATTGAAATGATACACCACTACGCCTCTCACAGGAGGGGGGATCTCGGGGAGGGGATTTATTGAAATTATAGCCAAAACTATCTCCACGCAGGGAGGGGCCTTTAGCCGGCCAAGCGGGGAGGGGGAGACCGAACTAAATACGAACTAGGATGTCGATGTCGATTCAGTCTGCTACCTGTGCTTCAGGACTGACTGATGGTTATCATGGTGCTGTGGCCACTCCAGAATTTTTTTGTTGACGAAACCACTTGGAGATTGCTCATAGCTGGGCCGGGATGACGCCTGAATTTTGGTAATTTCGTCGGGCACCGGCGCTGGTCGGAGTAGGAGCATGAACTGGGGAACAGGTTGACAGTTCTGACTGCTTTAGGAACTCAGCAGCAGGAAGCAGAGGATGCCACAACTGCTCCTGAACTCAGAATGAGGCGCCGCCATAGTCGACGGAACCGTATGTGAGTCCTCTTTGAACAAGCTTGACGGGGATGCCGTTCGTTGTCGGAGCAGATCGGTAGGCTTGGAACACTGAGGAGGGGTCGGTGTAGACTAAGTGGAGGCAGAACCGCGCACCCGGGGAATAAAAATTATAACTCTCAGGTCCAGACGCCAAACTAGGCTCTGCTTCTTGGGGATGATAGAAGACTCGTAGTAGAAGATTTTTGTAGAAGAATTCTTGATCAGATTCCCAACAGGTTCGTCGTAGTCAAGCTTCCACTCCGGCTCTGATCTCCTGCCAGGGAGGCTTTGCGCAGTCGAGGAAGAAGGGGCCTCCCGATCAGCACGGTGCTCGGATGAGGACGAAGCCACCTCGCTTGGAAATCTCTCTGGACGACCTTTCCAGAGATATATGCCTTGCCACCAGAAGAGTCAAGAAAATACCGTAGATGATGCAGCTTCTAGGACTAAACTTGCTGCCTGCGACCTGCAAATGAAGTTGCTACCTTGTAGTGGCAAATGGTGGTGGAATGAGGTGGAGGGAAGGGGAGGGCGACCTGGCCTAGGGGAGAGGGGGTTTGGGCGACCAAGGGCTATGGAGGGAAGGAAATTTTCAAATTCAAATGGTCTTAGGAGGTGGAGGGTGGCATGGGGGAGAGGGAAAAGTGTTTGGGAAAGTGGGTAGGGTAGTTGGGGGTTGGAAGGTGGGGAGAGGATTGGAGGAGAGGCTCTTGGGGGTTGGGATGAGTTAATGAGGGTGTGGGGACTAGGGATGGAGTTATTAGGGGAGGGGAAGTGAGAGAAAGTGGTTGGGAGGGGGATGAGAGAGAAAGGGGCGCACCCCTTAGAGAAAGAGAGAGATAACTAGAGAGAGAGTGAAAAGAAATTTGGTGGAGGAGAGTATGACTAGAGATTTTCTTCTATTCAAATGATTCTTCAAAAGTTGTTACATATGAGGGGAGTGGGGGCCTATTTATAGACTTACATAATTCCATATGACCAAACTAACCTTGGCCAAATGCACTAAAGACAAGACAAGACCAAGGGAGGGACGCCCCTGGGCCTAGCCCACTAGTTGGGCCCAAATGACTATCAAACTGACCCATTAACCTATTAACTGACTCAAATAAAGAAAGATTACACATCAATGACTCAAATAAAATGAAAATTACATGCTACTGCTCAAAATTAAGTGATGGAGATGATGATGCGTCGATGGCGAGCAACCGAAGTCTCGAAAAAAGATGGAGTGACTGGGGATGTCCCCGTCACAAGTCCTAAATTTCTTGGTATATTTTGTAGATGGGGGTAGATAGAGGAGTGTAGTGCTCAAATTTGCATGGAGGCTCCCAACGGTCGCCTTCTCAATTCCTCATCTTCCCGTGGCCAGAGGCCTACTCAGATGGCCATTTTTTCTCTCCTTCTCGCCCCGAGCCCGCTTGGTCCCGGCAGGCATTGAGAATTTCCTCACACACTACATGGCGCATGGCAAGGGTCACCAGGTCGGAGAGAGAGGAGGGAGGGTGGAGCACCAATTCCCTCTGGAGGTTTTCATCACGGGTGCCTCCGGTCAGTGTAGTATTAGCAGAGGCCACATCTTGGTGGGGGATGCGTAGGGCCTCCGCCTTGAAGCGGTTGACGTAGGCCCGCAACTTTTCCCCCTAAGCCTGTTTGAGTGCAAGCATCTACACGATCGACCTGGGGGGCCAGCTACTCGTGAAGCTTTCTTTAAATAATCGCCCAAACTGTCGGAAGCCATTGACACTTACAAGGGTAGGTGCATGAACCAGGCCTGAGCGCCTTGAACCAAAGTGGTTACAAACGCTCGTCACTACACGGTATCGGACGCCCCTTGCAGAGTCATCAAGGCCTCAAAACTATCGTAGTGGTCAGTCGGGTCACCCTGACCGTCGTAAGACTTGAAGGCTGGAAGGGACATCCGTAGGGATAGTCCAGCCTCCAAAATGTCAGAGGAGAACGGAGATCGCCCCTCTTCCTCCTTAGTGCTAGAGTTCTATTGCATGGCCCGAAGGGCCTGCTCTTGCTCGACAAATCAGCGCTCGAACTCCCGAGTTGTAGAGAGAGCTCCGGATAAGCGCGAGGAGATCCCGAGACATTTCCGGTGTGCTCGCGCACGCATTCATGCCAGCACGTATCGAGACCGGCCGCCTGTACTGGTAGGCGCGCTTCACCTTCCCTTCTACGAGGGTTGGAGGAAGCTTCTTGTTCTATGGCCTGAGGCGAGGGGTGGGAAGGTTCACCTGCCTTGTTGCGGATGATGTGACCTTCCTGGAGAATAAAGTGGCCTCCTGCTGTTCACCAGGAAGCTTCCAGATGAGGGGGGCTCGACTGAGAATGCTGTAAGCGCTCCTCCCTGGCTACCTGGGCCTGCATCAGGTCGACGAGGGAATCCAACTTATCGTTGAGGGCCTGGAACGCAGCGGGATGCACCATAGGGACTATGGCCTCCATGGGTGGAGGGGGTGGAACATTGGCTTTATTTGGAGGGAGGGGGCTAGTCATAGAATTAGATGGCACACGCCCTTCGGTCGTCACTGCCGGTGCTTTCCCCTGGTCTCTGGCTACCCGCCTACTGCTACCCCTTCACACCATACTAACTTTTTGCTCGTTTCCCACAGACGTCGCCAGATGAAGAGGCGAGATCTCGTGCTAAGCCACAAATCGTCGGATCAGGGATGATCGGGAGGGGTAGGCACCTCGAGAGAGATTCCTACGAGCAAGAGAAGGAAATTAAGCAATCAAGGGGCCCGGGGTTGAGATCCTAAGGAAAACCCTCCGATGCTTAACTTAGTAGTGGTAAGAGCTATAAGAGTGAGAAGGAGGCAAGGGGGTGTTGGCACGAGATTGCTCCTCACCAGTGAAGTGGCTGGAATTGCCTTACCTTTCCAGAGAGCTTCCTTGGGTTTATATAGTGGTTCATTCTCTTTCTGGGGCAGGGGAAGAGGGAGTGCTTAGGGGGCGTTAGCCCCTAGATATGGGCTCTCCAACGTTCGAGGGAGCTTCCCCTTGTCTTAACCCCTGGACTTCCCCCGGTCAGTTTCGCTCGGTCGCCCCTTGGGCTTTCCCCGAGCAAAAGGTTGTACCGTTATTTGGAATCTCGAGCCAGGAATTTACATGGGCTATGTCGGTCCGAGTGAGTTGGGCCTCCTGATGAGTGGGCCCAATAAGGGTGGTTGTCACTCGTTGGGCCAGGTAGGCCTCGAGGGGCTATTTGGGCCGTGCGTATAGTGGGCCGCGAATCTCCCCCTCTCCGATTTAAAGAAAAGATCGTGAAAAAATGATCTCGACTTTATATATATATATAGCGAGAGAAACTAACAATATAGAAAATGATCTTGACCATTGGAAGAACCTTCATCAGATATGATTAGTGGAGGGGTGTTAGCTAGTAGTCAGCTAGAAGATTATTGAAGCTTTAGACTATATAATTATCCACTTGGACTCGAGGAGGTGGAGGAGATCTGCAAGGTGACCATCGAATGCCTTTTCATGGTGGCGTCACGTGAATTACTTAATTTGATGATGTTTAATTATGTATCAAATTGAAGAGGTCAATATATATATAGTACAAGCAACCTACTGAAAAAAAAGGTTAGGTTATGTGGGAGTGGGGGTGCATGGGGGGCATCCATTTTTTGGTGTGCATGCAAGGCAACGAGTTAGTTATAAATGTCTAGTGCTAGATTAATTATATTAATTACTAATGAGTTGCCGACGAGCCAAAAGTGTCTCGTACTATTTTAGCCAAAAAGAGAAAAGAAAAAAATAAAAGAGTCCATTACATTTATTAGTACTAGAATATTATCGATGAATTGTTAACTAACCTAGCTATAGTTTAATGTAAGGAGAATATATATTCCTCCTCACATTGAGGCCTTTGTGCCTTCAAATAGCCTTCCAAAGCAGGCAAAAAATGGCTCGGAGATTTGTAAAAAATTACCTTTCTAAAACATCTTTCACAGTCTTTAAAGTGTTCTTGGTCACTTTTTTGTGATTTATTAAAAAAATACCATCCTTATATGTTTATCTACGAAAAAGTAGGGAGTGAGCCTCATCTCATTGGCTCAGTAAGGGTCCTGCGGATCCCTACCATAACGAAAGCGGTAAACAAGACAGCAGCAGAAATAACAAAAGTAAAGGAAAGCAGTAAAAACAACAACAACAACAAGAGCAACAATAACGGCGGTCACTAATATGATAAAGCATTAAACGGTAGACGCACGAAGTCTCTACACTACTACCCTCACAAGGGAACCATGATCTTGAGTCGGAACCATCGATCGAAGGAAGGTCACAGTCGCACTGCCAAAAGATCCTATGGAGCCTCTAACATAGGAAAAGTCCTTACGGATGGGAGCCACTACTAAGACCACACCGCCAAAACATCCTATCACAACTACTGGAAGAACCTTGATCACGTTGTCGGGAAACCTCGGTCTCGCAGGTGAGAAACCACGGTAAAGTCACCCGATCAGAACACACTACCCCTATGCCGGAGAGCCACGGCTCACGGTCAGAAACCAAACCCACGGGTGACTGAAGTACTCCGCCACTTGCACTGGCTGGATACATCCTCTGACGACTTACACTACGCCGACTCTCCCTAACCTGGCCACCTCTCCCAGAGAGTGAGGCAAGGGACTGTGTCGGATGCATACTAGATGCCTTACACCGCCTGCTACGCTCCGTCCTACTGGCCTCTCCCAGAGAGTGAGGCGGAGTTGCAATGACACAAGGACTAGCTGGGTGTTGAGTCGGATAACTAGCATATCTAGAGGGGGGGTGAATAGATCTACCCCAAATTCTGTTGAATTTTAAGCACTTAAGATGCAGAATTAAAATGCTAAGGCAGACACCACCAATTCAGATACACAAGCTGAAACAGGTAAGAGATTAACTAGAAGATACACAGATGACTGAGATGTAAAATAAGGATTTCTCAAATAACAGCAGTGATATACGATAGAATATGTAGAAGTACACAAGTTGCAGATGAGATACTTGGCAGAGATTTGACTCAGGAGTCACTCACGCAAGGGAGACAACCTTTCAGATAGGCTTGACCTATCCTTTGAGTTACTTCGTTTGATATACCTCGTTGCAACAGTTAATTCAGTCAAGAGAGAAATACAAATCAAATCTAGGATACCAGCAGAAAGAGGCAGCAATCACATAAGCACAGTGCAAAGCAAATTTTAAGGTGGTTCGATCTCAACCTTGAGATTTATGTCCACCCCTTACTCAATCGAGTAAGGCTTACCACTGACTAACAGCTTGAACTGCTGATCCACACCTTTGGGGATCAAATCCCTACAAATCGCTGAGCATTACAGCTTGCTAAGATCGCTGGTTCACAGCTTAACCCGCTGAGCTTCACAGCTTGCTGACCGCTAATACACAGCTTATGAATGATGTCAAAAACAAACGAAAAATCAAAATAACAATGCAAAGAAACAATATAGCTCACTATGGAGCAAAGTGACTCTGGATCTGATCCAAGAGTCAAGACAACAACATTTTCACTCAGACTCTCTTCTCACTCAAATGATCTTCACCATCTTACAACACTCTATTTTTCTCTCTATATTTTACAACATGCTCTTTCTCTCGATCTCCTCTCTGACTCTTCTCTCTCAAATTCTAACTCTTCTCAGCCTCTCTTCTCAATCTCTCTGAACTCTTCTGCTCTTCTGCTTCGTGTATTCCTCTTTCTCTATGTCTTCTTCTACACGAACTCAAAACTCTCGTCTAAGAGATCCCCTTTTTATAGGCGCAGGCTGAGCCAGGTGGTCCCCTAAGCTTTTTTGAATTTTAGGCGCGTGGAAGACACACTCACGCCCAAAGATTTTATCTATAAAGTGCACTTTGAGGGGCCACGTGTAAGAGGTGGAGGTTGTGACGATCCACTTGGCAGAATATCAATTCTGCTCCCTACCTTGGATCACGTACCTTTAATATGGTAGTTTAAGTTCCACGTTAGAATGATGTAGACTGCCTTTATGCCTCCCAGGTCTTCGATCATAGAACTGGGCTGGTTCTTCCTATTTTTGTTCAAACCATAATCCAAGAGTTATGATTTTAATAAAGCATGCAATACTTGTTAGCAAATGCAATTTTAGATACTTCATGTGGTCATGCAGTTTATTTAAGTAAATGCTCAAAAACTCTTCAAGTGCATCGAAGCGTAAATGAAGTGTATCAACCTATATTAGCTAACACATGCAGTAGGTCAGAGTAACAACATCGACCTTACTGAAATACAGGTAGACTTTCATTGTCAGACACATTGACTTGAAATGAAGATGCATCGACCTTACCTTATGGTAAATTCGCAAGGTGCATCAACCTTGAGAACAATAACTAACAAACATCGACCTTATTGAGACATGCATAGACTTGTCCTTCAGTCGCTAGCTCACTAGCATCGACCTTACTAAGACATGCATAGACTTGTTCGTCAGTCGCTAGCTCACTAGCATCGACCTTACTAAGACATGCATAGATTTGTTCTTCAGTCACTAGCTCACTAGCATCGACCTATGCAGCAGTCGCTGACTTATTAGCTTCGACCTTCTAGTGCAGGACTTCACATGTGCAGCGACCTTTCAATGCAATACTTCTACATGTGCATCGACCTTTCTAAACGATAACTCTGCACATGCATCGACCTTCAGAATTGAAATGGACATATGCACTGACCTTTGTATGCAATAATGTGAACATGCATCAACCTGCGTCGACCTTGATATGCAACATGCATCGACCTTGATATGCAACATGCATTGACCTTCATATGCAACAAGAACTCATTTTGACTAAATTAAAAACTTTAAGATAACAATGTTGCTAGAGTCAAACTAAGATCAAAAACAATGTTGCCATCATCAAAACTAGACATCAAAATCAAAGGAGACACAACATTCTAAGACACAACATTCTCCCCCTTTTTGATGATGGCAACACTGCTATATTTTCATGGCAACACCTATTACTTTATGAATCAGAATATGCAAATGTCACCGTCAAGTATAATAAGAGACAGATATGCAAAGATAGACATGCATATGCATAGATAGAGACAAGGAAGTCTCTCTCTCCCCCAAGGCAATCCTTCTTCAAGATCTCTCCCCCAACTGGAATCAAGAGATGCTAATTTTGCCATCAGATCTCTCCCCCTTTGCCATCATCAAATAGAAATTGATTGAGAGGGAATGAACTGGACATGGAATTGATAGAAATTTGAGATGAAGGGTGTAAGATAGGATCAAAAAGAGAAGAGCATAAGTATGAATATAAGCACAATTTGATTCATCCTACATTAGCTGAGCATAGAAAAAGTAGATTCTTCTGTCTATAAGCTTTCAGATAATGCTACTCTTATAGAAATTTGGTTTAAGAATGATGAAAGTAGAATTCAGTATCTAAACTCGTTCAATAAAGTTGCATTTGCATTTAATAGCCATCAACTAGACCTACATAGTGATGTTATGTTCAATCTCACTTCATCTTACTCATTCAAACCCAATGAAATTCTTAGGATATTCTCATAACATGTATTGAGATTAAACACTGTTGACATTTTTGTTTTTCATTTACCACAGGGTGACAGTATGATTTTCATTTCCTTTTCGCTTATAATTTTTCAGAACAGTCAGGTGAAATCCATGCCTTTTGACATAAGAGTACTCGTTGATTAGACGTCAGTACTCCTAGTTACTCAGTAGAATTTACCATTATGTGTCATTTTGAACAGAGATAACATCAGTGTGATTTTTGACATGAGGCACAACACTTCTCAGGTGAAGTAATCCAGTTACTCATCACATATAATGTCATTGCTCTGCCTATAAAATTTTCAATCATTACAGCAATCTATTGAATCAGAGATAGCAGTACTCTTCATGACATAGGTTATCTTCTTTTCTTTGATGAAGAGCCTAGTTTCTCAGTGTAATCTTCCATTGCTCTGCCTACATGGATGTTGATTCATAGTTTTTAACATAGCTGCCCTTTGGTTTTGCTGAAGATTTTATGTTTAAAAACAATATACAATTCAAGATTTCGACCAAGATTATCATGAATGTTAAATTTTCAGATTTAGAGAGACCTTAGAAAACATACCATGGAAGATATGGTTGAAGACTATTAAATATGAACTGCAGCCTTTTCATTGAGTTCAGACTTTAGATTCTTTGATTCATTAGACTTAAACCAAAAAAAAATTTATGGTGCATCAAGGATTCTTATAGGAGAAGATTTTTGAATTTCAAAGCTCAGAATAATGAATTGAAGACCATATTGTTATTATATTCAGGTTGGATCAGAGAGCAGTACTAAAATACAGCAGACAAAGCTATTGTCAACCAAATAGGACACATAACTGACAGAATGTTTTTGACACAAGCTCCCCCTATCTATATGCACTATAGCTAGACACAACATTGAATACACATACTCATAGAAATGGCATGTCAACCATGAACTCCCCCTTACTACATGCATAATAGAATGATATGGAAGATATAGATGTATGCATTATTGACCCATGGTACCAGGTGGAGGTGAACCTCTACACATGATGTGGGTTTCCAGACAGACATAATATGTCTTTCTCCCAGCATACCTATGGGTCAGAGAGTGAAGAGCAGCACACAACCATGTAGACACTGACAATACCATATATAGCATTTATAGACAAAAACATGTGTTTAAGCAAATAGAGACTGTCATTTATGTTGAGAATTTACACAGACCAAGTTCTCTTCTCAAATATTTAAACCTTTCATTATTAAGAGGCTTGCTGAAGATGTCAGCAATCTATTTTTTAGACACAATGCAATTTAATGCAATTTATTTTTTATTAACTTCATCTCTAAGAAAATGGTGTTTTATTTCAATATGCTTAGTCCGGGAATGATGAACATGATTTTTTGTTAGAGATATGGCACTAGTGTTGTCACAGAGAATAGTAATACAACCAAGTTAAATCTGATAGTCAATAAGCTGGTGCTTAATCCAAAGGACTTGGGCTGCACAGTTCCCTGCAGTAACATACTCTGACTCAGCTGTGTTGGAACCCTAGTTTTGATAATGACACACTATGAATCATGATGGTAATGGAATGTATACTGAATGATTCATGTGATTGGATATCGTTGACTGAAAGTGCTCAATAAAGTCAACATTTACTCATGCTGAGGTCAACACATGCATTAGGTCAAAAACATAGCCAATTGATCATTCTGCATACATGTGACAAGTTTGCATACAGGTGCATTGTTGTTTATTTTAGTCGATGTTAGTGCATAAGACTTCCCATATATGGTCAGTGCTAGTGGCATCCCATGCATACAGAAGGTCGGTGCTAGGAGCATCTCACGCATACTTAAGGTCGGTGCTAGTTGCATCGCTCATGTAGTGAGGTCGGTGCTAGTTGCCTTGTTTACTTAGTGAGGTCGGTGCAATTTACCTTGTCCGCATATAGAGTCTTGTATTAAAGTCGGTGCTAGTTCGTGAAGTCTCAGAAGGAAAGGTCGATGCTAGTCTAGAGTCTTTCATGTACAGTCGACTCTAGCACATCATGCTTAAGTATAAAGTCCATGCTAGTTTTACATTTGGCAGCCTGAGGTCGATGTTAATTATGTCTCATGCATAGCTAAGGTCGGTGTTAGTATGCTGAGTCTTGCATCCAAGATCAGTGTTAGGATGTAGTATCTCACATTTAAGGTCTGTGTTAGTTGGCTTTGGCTCTTGAATAAGGTCTGTGTTAGTTGACTGTGGCTTTTGTATGAGGTCTGTGTTAGTCCTTACATCTCTTATATAAGGTCAATGTCAAGGTTAGTGTTAGTATTGATTTCATGCCTAAGTTAACTGAATTCCCTACATGTTCGATCTGAACTTCGTTATGGGCATGACCATTGATCATTTCTCTCACTTTATAACATATCTTCATGTAAAGGTCAGTGCATATTGACTTTTTATTATGTAAGCACAGTGTTTGATGAAATGCCTCTTGAATTATTGGCAGGAACTTAAAGTCACGTGATATCAAGATAAAAGCTCATGATCCAAGGATGCCTTTTTGATTGGAGATTCTACCACGTGGCCAGCCACCATCATTTGATCTCTGACACGTGGACTTCCACCGAGTTAAGTTACCTATAAATTTGGGCGGGAACGTGCTTCCGACGCTCCCATCCTATGCAGCCTATAAATAAAAGGTTTTTGCCTGAAATCAAAGAAGAGACGTGGTGATGAAAGATAAATGAAGCAGAGCGTGAAGTGTGAGAACTAGATAGACCAGAAGAGAAAAGAAGAAATTCAGAGTGATCATCGTCAAAAAGAGGGCATCTGATAGTGAGAGATCCAGAGAGTGAAAAGAAGGAAAGCGGAAGGAGAGAAGAAATTGCAGAAAGTAGGGTGTCGTTCGAAGAAGAGTGAAAAGAAGAATTGATGCCAATTTGTCACGATCATTGGATCAGATCTAGTGTCGCTATGCTCTGTGAAGAGCAACATTATGCTTAGAGCTTTATCTTTTTTCTATCTTTCAATTTTATTATTTTCTTTCATTCAACCCTTATTCTAAGCTATGTATCAGCGGATGTTGTCAAGCTGCAAGGCCCAGCGGCAGAGGTGGATTCCTCTGGATAGCTAAGCTGTAATGCCCAGGGGTCGGCGAAGCTGTAATGCCTAGCGGTTGGCAAGCTGTGACGCCCAGCTGACGCAAGTTGTGATGCACATCGGGTTGTAGGCAAGCTGTGAGGCCCAGCGGTTTCAAGCTGTGAGTCAGCAGTAATCAACACTCTGGATTGAGTGTGGGGTGGATGTAGGTCTGGAGGACCGAACCACCTAAAAGTCTTGGTGTTGTGTGACTGGTTCTTCTATTATCTGCATCTTATGTTTGCTATAAGAATTGCTTCCTCCAGCATAGCTGTTTAACAGTTTGTTAAGCTAATATGCATGATATGTGTTCGATTGCGATTCTATGCAATTGAACATTCTTATTTCAGATCTGTTAGCATTTTACCAGATTAGCTCTCTAGATTTTTAAATTGGTCGAAATTTGAAGAGATCCATTCACCCCCCCTCTGGATCCTCTATTATACCGTTTCACACTGCCTTAACTCTTGCCATCTGAGTAGTTGCACCGTGCATAGATTCTGACACATGGTATCAGAGCAGGAATCTGGAACGGAAGGTCCAACGACCTGCAGATCAGATCCTACCTCATTTTTGGTGCAAGTTGCTTTCATCTCTTTCATTGCTATCTTCGATCTGATTTATATTTGTTTGCAATGGCTGAAATTCCTCAGTTTACTAGTTTTGAGTTTTATGGCTGGTTTGGCAAATTTAGAGACTACGTTATTTCTGTTGATCCTAATTTGTGGATACTTATTGCACTTAGTCCATATGACATTCTGGAGGATAAACAATGGAACGCTTCAGATATACTGAAGTTTTCAGAGAATCAAAAGGCTCTGGAACTAACGAGAAGGGTGATAAAGGTTGACCAATTTCCGTTCATTTCTGAGTGCAGGAGCGCTACTGAAATTATCAACATGATAGCAGCCAGCAAATATGAAGATGAAGTGACGTGCCTTATGGCCGGAGATCACAGCAGTGATCAGATGGAGGATTCATCTTCACATGTAAATTCTGAAACCGATAATTTTAGTTTTGAAGATCTTGTTGTATTGCATGAACATTTGAAAAGTAAAGTCTGAAAATAAAAAGCTAAGAAGAGAAATGATCTCAGAAGTTACATGTTTTAAAGCAGAGAATGAAAACTTGTAGTGCCCCAAAATTTATATAAATAACTTCTTGATTATTTTAAGAATTTTTTTGAATTTATTAGGAATTTATAAAGCTTAAATGAACTAATAAATTGATATTGAGATTATAAGGCCCAATTATGTTGAATAATTAATCCAACTTTGATAAATAAATCCCAAAGGAGTTAAGGACCAAGCCCATTAAGTTGGCCCATATTCTAGAAGGTTAATTAATTTATCCTCGGAATATAAGGATACATACCTTTTTTATAGATAATTATGTAGATAAAATAATAAAAGCATTTTATTAAGTTTGAATTCTATGCACAGTAGCTGTAGCGGTCTATCGTGCGACCGCCACAGGGCTCTGACGCACCAAGACTTGACCGTTACATTCTGACTAATTCCGTGAGTGGAAGAATAAGCAAAAAGATTGGATCTTTGGGATCCTATCTGCTAGAGACCTAATTGGGAGAACATGTAAGGTTATTAAGGACTCTTAGGGATCAGGTTTTGGCCAACTAAGGACACTATAATCGACCTAATCCATGAAACCCTAGCAAAGTTCTATAAATAGGACCCAGATTGGGACTAGGCGAGCCTTACTTTTGGCTCGTGAAGAATCAAGGTAAGGAGTCATAATTTTCGGTAAGTTGTTTAGAAGCTTTTGTTTCTAATACTTTAGACTAATAGATCCCAACATTTCGTGCTACGAGATCAAGTACGTAAGGAGTTAGAAGCATCCAAAGTTGCTCGTTCAACCATAGCGACCCAGGAATCTGAGCAAAAGTCCACTGAAGAACAAGAAATTAGGACGTCTAAACGAGGTATTTAGATGTTGGTTCTTTAGAACTTTTTGTTCCTGATAGTTTCATCTTTATACCCTCGAAATCTCACGTCTTTAGGTCAAGAGACTGAGGAGTTAGGACGTCGTGAAGTTGCTGAAAACCCAAAGGAAGGAAAGGATTAGGGCGTGCTTTACAGACCTGAATTTGAAGTGTAGAAGCTTGTAAAAGGTAGGTCATCTCGTGAACGGCAAGAATATCATGTTATGGATAAAAGCCCTCTGATTTTACTTGATTACATGCAGTATAGGCCAAGAATTTCATGTTTTAGTAGGTCTATGCATACATGCATATCCTTAGCCTAAATTAAAGATAAAAGATATTCTCTTGTTAATTCACTGTAACCTATGCATCTAGATGGCCTTTACTTCATTTTGTCATGACTATAGTAGTTATGTTTTTTTAAAGATGACATGTTTCAATCATAGTCTTTTATTTTCTATGTACTATCAACAGGGCTCTAACGGTCTATAGTTCGACCGTTAGAGACATATAACGGTCTTGCGATAAGTCGTCACACCCCCTGTTATACTTGAGTTTCATGTAAACTCTAACAGACTATAAGTGGAGCGTTACAACACTCTGACGGCCCCACGATAAATCGTCACATCACTATGACGCACCCATATTAGACCGTCAGAAGACTGTGATCTGTTAACCCGAGATAGAATTGAAAACAATCAACTTAGCTTATAAATAAAGCCTAGATATCTATGTTTTGACCTGTTTTTATGACTTTGAGTTTATTTATTGATTTATGATAGGAATTGCATGTCTAAAAGCACCTTGAGTTATTTTAAGCATATGTTAATTTCATTTGCTAAACTCTATAATTTTGTATTAAAATCATGATTTTAAAATGTTGTATTGACGGAGTTTTATCACGGTTTCACACCGTGACACATTCTTTCTCATGTATAGAGTCATTTTCTTTAAGTACATGGCGTATACTCCGGTATGTGTCCACTAGTTACACTTTTGCACTATAGGAACACATTGTTGAACTTGAGCACTTCTCTATTGGATATTCCTTCCAATCGACTAGGAAATCTTGTTTCAAGGTCTCCGTAAGTCTCCGTGAGCATGAGATTCCCACTAGGACGCCAAGCTGGTTGTACCATTAAAGCCCAATTGTCTAGAAAAGCACTACCGAAGTTTTGAATTATGTCCATGTAACGGGCTATTACTCGACTGTTAGGCACATCTAACGGTCCAATATACAACCGTCACATTACTGAGTCCAATTTATTCTTTCTGGATTCAGCCCATTCTAACAATCCAATACTAGACCGTCAAGTTCATGTAGCGGCCCATTAATTTACCGCCACAATTCCTGAGTACTTTAACCCGAGGTTTGACCCAAGGGTTAGAATTCCAAAGTTCCTAGATGGATTATGGATGGTCTACGGCTTGTCATATTGTCCAAGACACCTAATTTAATTTATGGAAGATAAGGAATGCACTGTTATGCTGTCGAATTATTTCCATGAGCATAACCTTGTTTTAAGTCATTCTTGATCCCTCGCATTCTTAATTGAAGCGTTCATTCATTGAATTATTATTATCATTAACTTATTGAACTTGTTATATTACTGGCCATATTCTATTACTTGAAACGTGGAAGTAGCTTGATTTATACTTGAAGATGCGATCGAGCACTGATTGTGTTCAAGGCCTCTATGGTAGTCCCCTCGGCTGATTGTCGAAAACATACTGTAAACCATGGGGTATGATGCTACTGGCGTCGCATTGCGTTGGGAGTACTTTCTCTATAAATAAGTGAAAATCTACGGCATGACATATACACGTACATGACTTTCTTACTTGTTACATGATATTCCACATAAATTCACCAAATACTTGCTTATAAGCAAAAGATGTTTGTGTGATGATTACGTGGCTTGCTAGTACATTATCGATACATTCTTGATCATGAAAGATCATATCATGTTCTTGTTACATTCTTGCTAATTCATACTTGCTCAATCTATCTTACATAATCATCTTGTTACCTTGGTTATTTACATGTGAATTATCGCATTCACATGATTTCACTTTGTTTTCTTTAGAGGTAAATGTTGAATCACTTTAATAGTGCCTTCATGTTGATGCGAAGATACCTACTGGGCAAGTGTGCTCATTACCTATTTCCAATCTTTTCAGGAGATGGAAGTGATTCGAATTCGGATTCGAGTTATACAAGTAACGGGTCCAAGAGCGAATGAAAGTCGTATCAAAATGAGAGTGAAGACTTAGGGAAGTCTATCTTGTTTAGATCGAGTCTTTATAATTTTCATTTTTTTTTCTTGACTCTGATGGATTGAAGAAGGTTGAAAAGTTATTGTATTTGAATATTTTGATTTAATTATGAAATAAAGTTGGAGTTTTGTGCAATTACATTTTGTTATGTGTGGTTGTCTTGCGCTCTGATCGTTCTTACTTGCGAGAGGCTTACCATGTCGGCTGTTCACGTTCCTCGAGCTAGTCTTCCACTGTAATAAAGTCTCGGGGCGTGACAGTTAAGTTGGTATCAGAGCCTTAGTCCAAGGACTTAGGAGGAAGAGTCATGTCCTAAGATAAGTCCAAGGTTTAAGGACCCCTACCTATGAACCAAGGAAGAAATTTCCTCACCCATGCAGGAATTGGGTAGAACCCAGGATAAGATAGTTATTTAGTTTTAAGATTAATCTCTTTCTAATTCTATGATAATTAACAATTTGTTATTTCCCTCAGGTACCTTAATACTACAATGGCTCATCGCGTAGATTGGGGTGGCATGCAACAAACGGTTGCCAGCCTTACTCAGGCATTCCATACTATGGCCCAGGCGGGCACATGGGCAAGGGCTGGTGACTTGCATCGCAATTTCTGGAGCTTAAACCCTCCGGGTTTCTACGGTTCTTCTTATCCAGATGAGGCAGAAAACTGGATAGATTAAATGAATCGTATCTTCGATGTTATCCAGTGTACAGATCAAAAAAAATGTGTCTTGCAACCTTTCAACTTAATAAAGATGCACGCACATGGTGGAAGTCGGTTTCGGCACCTCCGGCTGATGCACCTCATACATGGGACAATTTTCTCACTCTATTCTGTGCTAAGTACTTTTCTGAGCATGTTAAAGAAAGAAATGATATAGAGTTCGCCTCTGTTCGTCAGGGAATGATGACAGTCGCGGAGTATGAACTTCAATTCTCCAAGCTAGCACCCTATGCACCGCATTTAATCAGTACTAATTTATTGAAGGCTAATCGGTTTATGGACGGGTTACGACCCGGTTTCATTCAGCAACTCGGGACCCAAAACATCGGTACCTATGCGGAAATGGTCCAGCGGGCATATTTATGTGAGAGGACCTTGGAGAATGTCGAAAAATTGAAAGGAAAAGGAGAAGAATCCAACCGACGATCTGATCAGCGTTATAAGAAGGAGAAGTTCAGCATCACGGAACCTCACAAAAGCCATGATAATAAGAAAAGATCCAGGAGCAGGATCGGTGGAAGTTCCCAGAAGAACAAGAAAGTCAAAGAGGAGAAGGAGAAAGTCATGGCAGCTTGCACATTTTGTAAGAAGTTCGGCCATTCGGCTGAAGAATGTTGGAAGCGTCTTGGCGCTTATCTACGTTATGGAAGCAGGGAGCATCGTATACCAGATTGCCCCCTTATGAAGGATCAATCATTTGGTGATAGACGTAGGAGGCATGCTCGCCTCAACGCTGTTCTAGAGGAAGAAGAAGCGCCCAGGGATGGTGGGCTTATGGAAGGTACCCTTCAAATTTGTTCCCGTCCTACATTTGTGCTATTTGATACTGGTGCCTCTCATTCTTTCATCTCCACTACTTTTACAAAAAGATTACAAATTGCATCGGTTCCCCTACCTTTAGATCTTGCTATTACTACACCCTTAGGTTCTGGAACAAAGCTTACCGAGTATTATCCTGATAGTGAGGTAATAGTAGAAGGTCACAATCTCCCCGCAAACTTAGTATGCCTTGACATGAAAGGTTATGATGCCATTTTAGGGGTAGATTGGCTTATAGATCATGATGCTGATATTAACTGCCGAAATAGGATTATATCCTTTCGAAAACTTGGTCTTCCAAGATTTTCTTTCCTTGGCATCAAGTATAGGAAACATCCCACTATCATATCCTCTCTTCACGCTTGCAAATTTATCTAGCAAGGATGTGAAGCTTTTCTTACTTCTGTCATTGTTACCGAGTCCAAGGAAATCATCATAGCGGACATCCCTATTGTAAATGAGTTCCCAGATGTGTTTCCACCCGAATTACCCGATTTACCACCCGAGTGGGATGTAAACTTCACTATTGAACTCATTCCAGGAGCAGCACCTGTTTCTATAGCCCCTTACAGGATGTCCCCTACGGAACTTAATGAACTAAAAAGGCAGTTCCAGGAACTATTAGACAAGGGTTTCATCAGACCTAGCACATCCCCCTAGGGTGCGCTGGTTCTATTTGTCAAGAAGAAGGATGGCTCTCTCAGGCTATGCATAGACTATCGGCGCCTGAATCAACTTACAATCAAAAACAAGTATCCGTTACCGCGTATTGATATGCTCTTCGATCAGCTTTCAGGAGCAGAGTATTTCTCCAAGATAGACCTCAGATCAGGTTATCATCAGCTTAGAATTAAAGAAGAAGACATTTATAAATCGGCTTTTCGAAGTCGTTATGGCCGCTATGAATTCGTGGTGATGCCGTTCGGGTTAACAACTACCCCAGCATAATTTATGCAACTTATAAATAATGTTTTCCAGCCATATCTGGACCAGTTCATCATCATCTTCATTGATGACATTCTGGTATACTCCAAGACAAAAGGGGAACATGAAGAACATTTGAAGATAGCTTTGCAAACGCTTGGAGAACATAAACTTTATGCCAAGCTTAACAAGTGTGAGTTTTGGCTCAAGGAAGTTTCATTCCTAGGCCACATTATTTCAAAAGAAGGTATCGATGTGGATCCTTCTAAAGTAGAAGCTGTCAGAAACTGGAGCCGGCCAACGACTGTATCAGAAGTAAGGAGCTTTCTGGGTCTAGCTGGTTATTATAGGAGATTCATTAAGGACATCTCAAAAATTGCTGTTCCTTTAACTAGACTCACAAGAAAAGAAAATCCTTTTGTCTAGTCAGAGGAATGTGAATGGAGTTTTCAAACTCTTAAGAACCATCTTACTACCGCTCCTATTCTATCACTACCAGTGGAAGGTGGTTGATTCGAAGTATATACGGATGCGTCTGGCATTGGCTTTGGGTGCGTCCTCATGCAAAATGGGAAGGTAATATGCTATTCTTTAAAACAATTGAAACGTCACGAGGAAAATTATCCCATGCATGATTTAGAATTGACAGCTGTTATATTCGCCTTAAAAATTTGGTGTCATTATCTCTATGGAGAGAAGTTCACGGTCTATTTGGACCACAAAAGTTTGAAATACTTATTCTTTCAAAAGGAGCTAAATATGAGGCAGAGGATATGGTTAGAATACCTTGAAGACTTTAATTTTGTGATTCAATATCATCCTGGCAAAGCTAATGCTATAGCGGATGCACTTAGTAGAAAACCAATGGGAAAACTAGCAAGTCTTATGATTAGTATGACTAATCTTATTCCTCAATTTGCTTAGTTGAACTTAGTTATTGACATGAAGTAAGAAAATTATTTCATAGCTAATATTCAAGCTCAGCTGCAAAATGATGATAGAGTGTTACTGGAGATTAAAGCCAACATAGAGTAGAGGCGGGATTTTTCTATTTCCAATTATGGAAGATTGTTATTTAAGGGCCGAGTGTGTGTACCAAATCATGAGGATACGAAGAAACTGATCCTAGAAGAAGCACATAAGTCCAAGTACACCATTCACCCTGGTAGTACTAAAATGTATCAAGATCTCAAAAGAAATTTCTAGTGGCCCAATATGAAGAGGGAAATAGCTGATTTCGTGTCCCGCTGTCTCACTTCTCAACAAGTAAAGGCAGAGCATTTAAGGCCCGCATGTAAATTACATCCCTTAGATATTCCAGCATGGAAATGAGAGAGTATAGGGATGGATTTCATTATGGGTTTACCTAAGACAAGGGGTGGACACGACGGTATCTGGGTGATCATAGACCGATTGACTAAATCTACACATTTTCTACCAATAAAAAGTCGATGGTCTGTGGATATTCTAGCAGCATTATACATGAGGGAAATTGTCAAATTACATGGTGTCCCTGTCACTATTATATCTGATAGAGAACCTCAATTCACATCGCAGTTCTGGAAGGATCTACAACATTCACTAGGGACTAGATTGAATTTTAGCACAGCATTTCATCCACAAATTGATGGTCAGACTGAAAGAACAAATCAGGTCGTAGAAGATATGATCAGGGCTTATGCTATTGATTTCGGAGGAAGTTGGCATGATCACTTGCCTCTGGTAGAATTTGCATATAACAACAGTTATCAGGCCAGCATACAGATGGCACCCTTTGAAGATTTATATGGAAGAAGCTGTAGATCACCAATATGTTGGAATGAAATAGGGGAAAGGTAATTTCTAGGTCCCGACATTATCATGGATTCTTCAGAGAAAATTAAGCTCATTCGAGAAAGATTGCAGATGGCATAAGATAGGCAAAAACCTTATGCTGATAATCGAAGGCGCGACTAGGAGTTTCAGGTAGGAGATCATGTGTATCTGAAGGTTTCTCTGGGTCGTGGTATTCGAAGATTTGGCATCAAAGGTAATCTAACTCCAAGGTTCATTGGCCCATTTGAAATTCTTGAAAGGGTCGGTGAAGTGGCATATAGATTGACTTTTAACTCCACAATTAGCAAGAGTTCATGACGTATTTCACGTCTCTATGCTGAAAAAGTATGTATATGATCCTTACCATGTTATAACTTACGATAATTTAGAGATTCAGAAGGATATGACGTACGAGCAAACACCAATAAAGATTCTGGAACGGGAAGTGTGCCAAGTAAGGAATAAAGCTATTCCTATGGTCAAGATTCAATGGAAGAAATCATGGTCATTCGAAGCAACATGGGAAACAAAAGAAGCCATGCAGAAAAGATTCTCAAAATTATTCAACAGTATGTACACTTTCCATATAATCCATGTATTGAATTTGGGGATCAAATTCTTCTATGTGGGGGAGGGTGTAGTGCCCTAAAATTTATATAAATAACTTTTGGATTATTTTAAGAATCTTTTGGAATTTATTTGGAATTTATAAAGCTTAAATGAACTAATAAATTGATATTGGGATTATAAGGCCCAATTATGTTAAATAATTAATCCAGCTTTGATAAATAAATCCCAAAGGAGTTAAGGACCAAGCCCATTAAGTTCGGCCCATATTCTAGAAGGTTAATTAATTTATACTCGGAATATAAGGATAAATACCTTTTTGTATAGATAATTATATGGATACAATAATAAAAGAGTTTTATTAAGTTTGAATTCTACGCACAGTAGCTGTAGCGGTCTATCGTGCGACCGCCACAGGGCTCTGACGCACCAAGACTAGACCGTTACATTCTGACTAATTCCATGAGTTGAAGAACAAGTAAAAAGATTGGATCTTTGAGATCCTATCTGCTAGAGACCTAATTGGGAGAACATGTAAGGTTACTAAGGACTCTTGGGGATCAGGTTTTTGCCAACTAAGGACTCTATAATCGACCTAATCCATGAAACCCTAGCAAAGTTCTATAAATAGGACCCAGATTGGGACTGGGCAACCCTTACTTTTGGCTCGTGAAGAATCTAGGTAAGGAGTCATAATTTTGGATAAGTTGTTTAGAAGCTTTTGTTTCTAATACTTTAGACTAATAGCTCCCAAAATTTCGTGCTAGGAGATCAAGTACGCAAGGAGTTAGAAGCATCTAAAGTTGCTGGTTCAACCATAGCGACCCAGGAATCTGAGCAAAAGTCCACTGAAGAACAGGAAAATAGGACGTCTAAACGAGGTATTTAGAAGTTGGTTCTTTAGAACTTTTTGTTCCTAATAGTTTCATCTTTATACCCTCCAAATCTCATGTCTTTAGGTTAAGAGACTGAGGAGTTAGGACGGCGTGAAGTTGCTGAAACCCACAAGAAGGGAAAGATTAGGGTGTGCTTTACAGACCTGAATTTGAAGTATAGAAGCTTGTAAAGAGGTAGGTCATCTCGTGAACAGCAAGAATATCATGTTAGGGATAAAAGCCCTCTGATTTTACTTGATTTCACGCAGTATAGGCCAAGAATTTCATGTTTTAGTAGGTCTATGCATACATGCATATCCTTAGCCTAAATTAAAGATAAAAGATAGTCTCTTGTTAATTCACTGCAACCTATGCATCTTGATGTCCTTCATTTTATCATGACTAGAGTAGTTAAGTTTTTTTAAACATGACATGTTTCAATCATAGTCTTTTATTTTCTATGTATTGCCAACAGGGCTCAAATGGTCTATAGTTCGACCGTCAGAGACATATAACGATCTTACGATAAGCCGTCACACCCCCTGTTATACTTGAGTTCCATGTAAACTCTGACGGACTATAAGTGGAGCGTTACAACACTCTGACGGCCCCACGATAAACCGTCACATCACTATGACGCCCCCATATCAGACCGTCAGAATATTATGATTTGTCAACTTGAGACAGAATTGAAAATAGTCAACTTAGTTTATAAATAAAGCCTAGATATCTAAGTTTTGACCTATTTTTATGAGTTTGAATTTATTTATTAATTTATGATAGGAATTGCATGTCTAAAAGCACCTTGAGTTATTTTAAGCATATGTTAATTTCATTTGCTAAACTCTATTGTTTTGTATTAAAATCATGATTTTAAAATGTTGTATTGATGGAGTTTTATCACGGTTTCACACCGTCACACATTCTTTCTCATCTATAGAGTCATTTTCTTTAAGTACGTGGCGTATACTCCGGTATGTGTCCACTAGTTACACTTTTGCACTATAGGAACACATTGTTGAACTTGAGCACTTCTCTATTGGATATTCCTTCCAATCGACTAGGAAATCTTGTTTCAAGCTCTCCGTAGGTCTCCGTGAGCCTGAGATTCCCACTAGGACGCCAATCTGGTTGTATCATTAAAGCCCAATTATCTAGAAAAGCACTACCGAAGTTTTGAATCCTGTCCATGTAACGGGCTATTACTCGACCGTCAGGCACATCTAACAGTCCAATATACAACTGTCACATTACTGAGTCCAATTTATTCTTTCTGGATTCAGCCAATTCTAACGATCCAATACTACACAGTCAAGTTCATGTAGCGGCCCATTAATTGACCGCCATAATTCCTGAGTACTTTAACCCGATGTTTGACCCAAGGGTTAGAATTCCAAAGTTCCTAGATGGATTATGGATGGTATAGGGCTTGTCATATTGTCCAAAACACCTAATTTAATTTATGGAAGATAAGGAATGCACTGTTATGCTGTCGAATTGTTTCCATGAGCATAACCTTGTTTTAAGTCATTCTTGATCCCTCGCATTCTTAATTGAAGTGTTCATTCATTGAATTAATATTATCATTAACTTATTGAACTTGTTATATTACTGGCCATATTCTATTGCTTGAAACGTGGAAGTAGCTTGATTTATACTTGAGATGCGATCGAGCACTGATTGTGTTCAAGGCCTCTATGGTAGTCCCCTCGGCTGATTGTCGAAAACATACTGTAAACCATGGGGTATGATGCTACTGGCGTCGCATTACGCTGGGAGTACTTTCTCTATAAATAAGTGAAAATCTACGGCATGACATATACACGTACATGACTTTCTTGCTTGTTACATGATATTCCACAAAAAATCACCAAATACTTGCTCATAAGCAAAACATGCTTGTGTGATGATTACGTGGCTTGCTAGTACATTCTCGATACATTCTTAATCATGAAAGACCATATCATGTTCTTGTTACATTCTTGCTAATTCATACTTACTCAATCTATCTTACATGATCGTCTTATTACCTTGGTTATTTACATGTGAATTATCGTATTAGCATGATTTCACTTTATTTTCTTTTGAGCTAAAATGTTGAATCACTTTAATAGTGCCTTCATATTGATGTGAAGATACCTACTGGGTAAGTGTACTCATTACCTATTTCCAATCTTTTTAGGAGATGGAAGTGATTCGAATTCGGATTCGAGTTATACAAGTAGCGGGTCCGAGACCGAATGAAAGTCGTATCAAAATGAGAGTGAAGACTTAGGGAAGTCAATCTTGTTTAGATCGAGTCTTTGTAATTTACTTTTTTTTCTTGAGTCTGATGGTTTGAAGAAGGTTTAAAAGTTATTGTATTTGAATATTTTGATTTGATTATGAAATAAAGTTAGAATTTTATGCAATTGCATTTTGTTATGTGTGGTTGTCTTGCGCTCTTATCGTTCTTGCTTGCGAGAGGCTTACCATGCCGGCTGTTCACGTTCCTGGAGCTAGTCTTCCGCTGTAATAAAGGCTCGGGACGTGACAAAACCTAAAAGCAGACATTGACTCTTTAGGGGAAGAGAATGAAGATTTGTTAAACTGTAAAAAGGAGCTTGAAAAGAATGAAGAAGAACTGAGTAAAAAGTTGAATTCAATGTCAAAAAATGAAGAAGCTGAGAAACTAAAATTAGAAAATGAAGATCTTAAAAATAGAATAAAAAGCTGATGGTCCTCAATATAGTCTTGTCAGAAAGATTGCTTATACTTGAAAAGGGAAAACCAGTTTTGAAAGAAAATGAAGCAAACAATGAATTGTAACTTAAACAGGAAATAGAAACTTTGAAAAGTCTAAATGATGTACTGCATGAACAAGTGATTTTCTGTGAAAATGACATTGCGAGTTATGAAATTAGCATTGCTTCTTTGCAAACTGAAATTGAAGATCTGAAAAATTATTTGGCAAAATTTGTTAAAGGGAAACATAATTTGAATAAACTTCTTGGCTCGAATGTAAATTTTCAGAAAGAAGGTCTGGGTTATAGTCCAGCTAATAAGAAAGTTAATGGAAATAAGAATTCAACGGTGTTTGTAAAAAGCTGAGAATAAGAACCTCTGGTTCATCTGCTTTTCATTTTACTACTCAGAAATCAAAAAATTCAATTAAAAATCTAAAAAGGTTGAAAAATAGAAAAAGAAGAACAATGTTCCTCCCGTGAATGTCTTTGATACTTCTGGACATATCATGAACAAACCTATCACCAAATTGCATGCATGTCACTACTGCGGTAGGAAAGGACATGTTATGGATGATTGCATTGTTTTGAGAAATGATGAATTAGATGCATGTAACCATGCAAATATAGTTAAAAACAAACCTGTAAAAGACTTCTTGGAAATGTTTCTGATGCATCCTTTCATTGTGGAAAAAGAGGCCATTATATGCATAACTGTAATTTAATGAAACAAGAAAATCTAACTTTTAGAAAAATTCATGCTCAAAACAGTTATGTAAATAAGCATGTTAGAAAATCTGAAGTTCAGAAAATTACTTGTTTTAACTGTGGAAGGTTTGGACATGTTGCATCTGAATGTTGGCTTGCTAAAAATAATGCAACTCATTCTGCTCACATGAAACTTCCTGCATTTAGAAAAATTCATAATTCTATTTTCATGCAAAGACCTCCCATTTGTAATAAATGTGGAAAATAAGGTCACATTACTTCTGAATGCCTTTGATGAGTGGTTGGAATAATTGGAGAGCACCAATGTGGGGTGCTACTAATCCTGCTGGACCCAAGAATTCTTGGGCTCCAAATTTTTTCAAATAACTACTTGGTTGAGGGTGTGTCCGTACGGATCAAATAAAAAGGGATTGAATAAATTTAGGGCGCAAAAGGTTAATAACCCCATTCTTCTGTTTATATGCTGCAGTTGCCTGAATAATGTCTTCTGTGGAATTTTGCATGTGACTAGATTAAATTCTTCTATGTTAACTGGTGATATCCTACCTTGGGTAATGAATCTTAACGATATGTCTCATGCAATTCCATGTAAAATCCTTCATGTTAGACTTTCATGTTGAGTAGTCGATAGCGAATCTAGAGGGGAGGGGTGAATAGATCTGCCCCTCTTTTTACAGAACACCCCACTTTAAAGCTAGATAAAAAGAATTGCAGTGGAATATAACTAGCTTAGCGTAGCTCACAACGATTTACTTAGCAAGATTAATAAGCAATATAAATATTAAACCTAAGCATGCATCTAGCACAAAGTAATCGCACACGCAAACCACAACGCAAAGGATTTTAAGGTGGTTCGGACTGAATCCCCAGTCCTACGTCCACCCCTCACCAAACTAGGTGAGGATTCACTAGTGCAACGCACCAAACAGCAAATCGGAAAAATCTCCGATTGCCTTCCTACTAACCATCGGTAGGGACGTCAACACCATAGATCGGAGAACTTCCGATTGCCTTCCTACTAACCACCAGTAGGGACACCAACATTGTAGATCACACAACTTCCGATTGCCTTCCTACTAACCACCGGTAGGGACGATCTTCAGTTTCAATGGTTTAAACAAAATGGAAAGAGAAAAAATATGAAAATACTCAAACAAGATATGGAATATGCTCAAAGAGAAAAGATCTTGTCTGAGATTGCTGGAGCTTGAATCAGATGCTTCAATGGTATCTTCTTCCTTGTGAAATGATCTTCCTTGGATCACCTTGAGTTGATGAAGAAGATAAAGGATGCAGATTTGATCTCCCTTGAGAAATGAGCTTCAATGGATCACCTTGATAGCCTTGCTTGCATATACTCTTCCTTGGAGGTTGCTCTTCTTCCAACCTCCGCTTTTGCCTCTCTTGTTCTCTCTTGATGCCTTGGATTCAATTGAGTTAATGAAGAAGTGTATGGATGTAACTTTGATCACCCTTGAGACCTTGATTGCTTCTAGCTTCCTTGAAGGTTGCTTGCTTCAGATCTATAATTGAATCTGTTGTGTAGTGGACAACGGATCTAGAGGGGAGGGGTGAATAGATCTGCCCCTCTTTTCGCAATGCAACCCTCTATATAGCTAGTTAAAAATAATTGCAGCGGAATACAACTAGCTTAGCGACGTATAAAATGATTTGCTTAAAAATATGATTTCACAATATGGATATTGAACCTAAGCATGCATTTAAAATAAATCAATCACACAATCAAACCACAACACAAAGGATTTTAAGGTGGTTCGGACTGAATCCCCAGTCCTACGTCCACCCCTCACCAAATCCGGTGAGGCTCCACTTGTGCCACGCACTGAACCGCAAATCGGAAATACCTCCGATTGCCTTCCTACTAACCACAGGTGGGGACGTCAACACTGCAGATCGGACAACTTTCGATTGCCTTCCTACTAACCACCGGTAGGGACGATCCTCAGTTCCAAATGTTTATATGAAATGAAAAGAGAACAAATATCAAGTTATTCAAACAAGATATGAAATATGCTCAAAGAGAAAAAATCTTGTCTGAGATGTTGATCAGCAACAAGGGCTTCTTCTCTCTTGCAAAGGCTCCTCTTGATTCAACAGCAAGGGTTCCTTCTTCCTTACAAATCGATCTTGCTTGAATCTCCTTCCTTGAATCCCCTTTGAGTTGATAGAGGAGATAATGGATGCAGCCTTGAACCTTGATTGCTTCTACACCTTCTTGGAAGTAGATGGCTTCAGAAACAAGCTTGAATCACCTTGGATGGATGAAGATCTCTTCACGAAGTACTGTTCACGGCTATAGTACCATCTCCTTTGAACAGCCTCCACAAGCCTCCCTTGATCTCCTTTGATCCAAATAAAGCATTAGGGTTTCTGACCCTCTTGTATGTGTTTTATAGCATTTGAATGGTCTATAGAAACCCCCCAGACCAGATCCACATTTTGTGTGTGATTGGGTGACTTTGGGATTAAAGAAATACAAAGAAAGGGGCTGGCCTCGAGGTGGAAATCGAAGTCAAACATGGCTGCATCGGGGTTGGCGGTCGACCGCTACTAAGAAATGCTATAGACGGATGGTCCCTGGGATTTCCGGTCGACCGCTACTACCTGGCGGTCGACCGCTACTGAGAAATGCTGTAGATGGATGGTCCCTAGGATTTCTGGTCGACCGCTACTGGCTGGCGGTCGATCCCCGTGACCTGACCGCGTAGGTCGATCCGCGTGCGAGGGCGCAACCATTGAGCTTTCACCTTTGCCATTTCCACTAAATTCCTTATCCATTTAATGGCGTATCTGTCATGAACAAAACATCACGTGTGTCAGTCACATGAGAGTGGAAAATATCAATGACTAATAGTGTTTAGCCATTATCAAAACCAAGAATACCACAGAACTCATATGACCATACGATGATGTCGAATGACCCAAGTGACCACAGGATGACTCAAATGACCATAGGACACAACATCACCTTGGAATGGATGAAGAACTTCTACACGAAGTACTGTTCACGGCTACAGTACCCCTTCTTCCTAGCACCTCCTCTAGCCTCTCTTGATCTCCCTTTGATTCAATTGATCAACTAGGGTTTCTAACCCTCTTGTGTTGGTTTTATTTCTTTTGAATGGTCCATAGACACCCCCCAGACCAGATCCATGTTTTGTGGGAGATTGGGTGACTTTAGGATTAAAGAAATCCATGGAGAATGGCTCTTCTCGAAGTGGAAAACAAAGTCAACAATTGATGGCTCGGGGCTGGCGGTCAACCGGAGGTAGGTGGCGGTCGACCGCTACTGAGAAAACCTGTAGCAATTTCGATTCTGGAAATTCCGGTTGACCGGCCCTGGGCTAGCGGTCGACCGCCAGCTGGGCAGATCCTAGGTTTCCCCGGTTCAGTCTGTTAACCCTTTTAGCTCAGTCGCTTAACTCCTTTTGCAGCCCATTCTCATCTGTGGCATCAACCTTGACAGTCTTGAAGGTGTGAACTGAGTCTTTGACCTTGGGTTCTCTTGGTTATGCTTCTCTGTGCATCGACCTTGGCTATGTGAAGTGCCGACTCATCTTGAAGAGATTTGCATCCTTGCTTGGGCGCGATCAATTGGCTTTCACTTTTGCCATCTCCACTCCAGTCCTCGGCATATCTGTCATGAAAGAACATCAAGTATGTCAGTCATATGAGATTTGGCAAACAACAATGACTTATAGTGTTCAGCCATTATCAAAACCAAGATTATCAAGTAACTCAAATGACCACAGGGGCACAATATTCTCCCCCTTTTTGATGATGGCAACACTGTGAGTCATTATGTGGCAGTAATTTCCAAAGTGGCAAAGTTGATAACATATGCAACATGTGCAGCTCAAGATTCATGATTATCAAGGCATGTGAATGCAGATTTGAATGCTATGCAATTATGCAAACCCCCATCATATATGAAGGCTCCCTCAACACTTAAACATAAAGCTCACAAAGGTTTCTCCCCCTATGACAACCCCCGTAGATCTCTCCCACTATGGCAACACGAAAAGGACTCACACAAATAATTCTCCCCCTTTGACAACAGCAAAAAGGGAGGGATAAAGTATAGAAGGTGACAGATGTTTGTGAGACCAGAGCTGAAAGGAGTTGAGAGCAAGCCATTATATTCAAGTCGGAATCAGACCGTGAGCAATATATATATGGTTCAAAGCTAATGAAATCTGAGATCAACAATACAGTTCTAAAAGCATCTACATCCATGATTTAATAGAAATGAACCAGAAGTGCATATCATGGCAGTGTTTAACATTCCCTTGTCTTATACATTCATATTCAAAAACATCATCGGGAGTAGCACAAACTAGTATTGAGGTTAAAAAAGCATGACTAAAGCATGGAATTTTATGACTTCAGCACTGTTTTGCATGATCTTATGTAGGTTTAAGCACATGACTCATATTTTACGAGTAATCGAGTCTAGTACATGCCTCCTATCCGTAAGAATACACATTATTTAGACGCCAGTATTCCTAGGTATTTGGTAAGACTGACTGTTATGCTTCAAAATGAACAGAGATAGCAAAGTCACGTCATGACAAATCCGATCTCATTACTTTGATGAGAAGATATATTTCTCAATAATTGTGCCAGTGCTCTGTCTAGAATCTAAAGAATTAATACAGAGATAACATGGGCACATCATGACATATCATTCGTCACTTGTTTTGAGGACGTGACATATTTCTCCGTGCAACAATATCATTGCTCTGTCAAGTTGATTTTAAGAAATTTCAGCTCATCAAGATGTTTAAAAATAATACTAAGCTTTAGCATCTCAACCAATGTTGCTATGACTTTTGAATTTTCAGATCTTAGAATAGTTATTCAAGGCACAATATGTAATCTCTAGTTAAGGTCTATTAAAACCACAGAACATAGATGATTTCATAAGAAATATTTCAGAACTTTAAGGAAATCATTAAATCTGAAACATTTTCATTGGATGGACAATCATCAGTTCATATAATAGAAGGCTCTTACGCCGTAGTTCTGTAGGTCTCATGATCTCATTTTCAAACTGGAAGCCAGTGAAGTTAAGATTGTAAGGGATTAAGAAAGACAGCAAGACTCCCCCTAAGGATATGCAATGAATGCACTCAAGGAGTTATGTTTGCAAGTGACAAGACAATTGTCAAGGAGAGGTTGACTAGAACCATGCATGGGTTGACCTGATCGAACATGGAGTTGGCAGAAATGAAATGCATGACCCAACACATGGTTGTACACTTATGAAAGTCACAGAATGAAGATGAAATATATGCATTAATGCTTCAAAGAGACAACTCTCCCTTACTATATGGCCTATATGCGATAGTGACGCATGGTACTTGGCGGAGGTGAAACTTCACGCATATTGAGTGCTTCTAGGCAAGCATAACCTACCTTTCCATACATCAACATTTGATATACCATAGCCATGCAAGAATGAAGCTACACCACATGCAATGCATCGTGATCATAAATTCAACTTTATTATGCATCGTGACTACATGCAATGCTACATCAGATGTAAAATGACATATTTACATATGAACAATGCATAGAAACCAATATGCAAAAACACACAACTAAATTGAACAAGATCATCATTTTAATTTTTATTAGCCTGAGGTCTGCAAAGACCAAGCTCCCTTCTGAGTGTTGTAAACTTGTCATTACACAAGGGCTTGGTGAAGATATCAGCAATTTGAATGAGTGTATCAACAAAATGTAGCTCAAAGTTTTTCTTAACGACCTCATCTCTAATAAAGTGATGCCTAATCTCAATATGATTGGTCCTAGAGTGTTGGACTGGATTTTTTACAAAGTTGATAGCACTGGTGTTATCACACAGAATCGGGACACAACCAAGATCCACTAAGTAGTATTGGAGTTGGTGTTTAATCCACAACATTTGGGTGCCACAGCTCCCCGCAGCAACATATTCTACCTCTGCGGTTGAGAGGGCAACCGAGTGTTGTTTTTTGGAGGCCCAAGAAACTAAACACCTGCCCAGAAACTGGCAGTAGCCACTAGTACTCTTGCGATCCAGCTAGCATCCAGCGTAGTCCGCATCAGAATAAGATATAAGAGATAAATCACATGATGACGGATACCACAATCCCAAATCTTGAGTGCCGGCAAGATATCTAAGGATACGTTTGACGGCAGTCAAGTGGGATTCTCCAGGACTAGCTTGAAATATAGTATAAAGGCATACACTAAACTGGATATCTGGTCGGGATGCAGTCAAGTAAAGTAAAGAGCCGATCATACCTCTATAGATTTTTACATCCACTAATTTACCATTTTCATCCGAATCTAGTGATGTTGTGGTGCTCATAGGAGTTGCAATTATTTTGTTATTTGTCATGTCAAATATTTTCAGCAGCTCCTTGATGTATTTGTCTTGGCTTATGAAGCACCCATCTTCTCCTTGGTTGACCTTGCTTCTTGGTGAGAAGTGTTTGATCTACCTTATCTCGTGTGTACCCTTTTTCAATGAGGAACGAGCTTAGTCTCTCATACCAAGCTCTTCGTGCTTGCTTAAGTCCATAAAGCGCACTGTCTAGCTTGTATACAAAATCTGCATAGTTAGAATTCTCAAAGCTAGGGGGCTGCTCAACATAGACTTCTTCTTTGATCAAACCATTCAAGAGAGCACTTTTTACATCCATTTGATACAGTTTTATTCTAAAGGAGCATGCAAAGGTTGTAGATGTTGACTCCCCCTGAAAGCATGCATGGGTTGGCAATGAACTATGAAGCCTAAGACTTATGTGAATGCACAATGCAATGAAGATGGTGCATGCGGATTGCACATTTTTGTGTCTTCCTAAACATGATTTGCATAGAAGTACATGAGATCGCACGATAATGCAAACGCAAATCATTCACAATTGATTTTGAACTGAATGCAACATGATGATGCCAATTGCTAGACTCCCCCTTTGAACAATGCTAACATGAATAACGAGTTGAAAATGCAGTAATGGTATGCATCATCAAAACCAAAGTCCAAGAATTTCATGTGGCTGATATCAGGTACCAAACAACTCATCATCACATCAACTTCATCAGCATAACAAGTTTCTCATGAATTAAACAGCTGAAATAATTGATCTCTAGTACACGGCGGAGGTTTTGATCTTAGATCCTTCTCACGCATAGTAAGAGTTCTGGGCAAGCATGACTTGTCTTTTAACTCTAGACCATTTAAAATACCAGAGGTCAAGCAGGGTGTGAGCAATTAATCTAGCTCGTGTGTTCATCTTCACACCACGAGGGATAAATCATCATTTCAAATAAGCAATTCAATTTGTAGAAGTTTATTGAACAAAATGGACAAACTTATGATGCAGTATCTACATGTCAAGACTAAACATGCAAAATGATAAAAAAAATATTTACATACCTGTGCCTTGAGCTTTTATTTACATGACCATTCATTTCTCAGCTCCAAGGCATCCTGCACCCAAAATTCTCATTTAGAATTTTTAGGTACCCAAGCTTGCTTGGGTCCTTCTAGGTTAGGAACATGTTTAGCATCTTGACCCATCTTTTTCAGGGCAATCACATCATCCTCCCTCATTGCAAGGCAATCATATATCTCATGCCCATTTTTCCCACAATACAAACAACACACAAAAGATTGATTTTTCTTTTTATGTTCATGTGCCTGTGCATGTAGACTATGCTTTTGTGGGCGAGCATGATTTTTACCTTTCATGGTATGAGGGTGATGTCTTTCTTTCAGATGCCAGCATTCCTGGTCAGTGTGACCAGTCTTACCACAATGAAAGCAGTGAAGAGAAGCATTTCTATTGAAGGCCATGGGGAGTGTCGACCTATCTGGATGGGAATGTCGACACTTCTGATTCACCATGCGATTCTGTGCAGAGTTCTACTAAGCAGGCCCTCTGCCAGTGTTGACCTGTTCATTTCCTTGCCCTTTCACTTGCTGTCATGCTCTAAGCTCATCATTTCTCAGGATGAAATAATCATGCGTAGTGTGACCATGTCTACCATAATAATAACAATGGACATTCATTTTGTGGAAAGCATGGTATTTAGCATTGGACTTGTTGTGGTGCATGTTTGGATGAGCATGCTGAATTTTACTTTTCTTTCGAGCAGTATGCCATTTTTGGTGACCACAGGATGTGGTAGCTTCTAACGAGCCAGACTCTTGGTCTTGGGTAAACATTGACAAGAAGTCATTCAAATCTTGAATTTCATTTTCAAGCGAGGAAATATGCTGTTTAGATTCAGCACGATCCTCTTCGCATGCTGCCCATTGCTCATTGAGCATGGCATTTACCACTTTAAGATTTTGGTTTTCTTGTTCTAAAGTATGCAATGTTTCAGAGCAATCATCAATGACAGTTTTACCTTTTCCAAGTGCAACCAGTTTTTCATTCAATTCTTCTTCATCTTGTTCAAGTTCAATTTTCTTTTTCAACAATTCTCTATTCTCTTCATTCAGAGAATCAATCAGATTTTGTTGCCATTCAAGATCATCATGGAGACCCATATTTATCTTTTTCAAGAACGAGCATTCTTTGCATGCAAAATTAGCAGAGCATGAAACTTCAGTTTCTTTTAGGGCCTTTTCACTTTGAGTTTCAGAATTTTTTACTTTCTTCAATCAACCTCTCATCATGAATTAGATCATCGGCCATAGTTTGATCATTAGAGACTGACTTAGGTTGGTTTTGAAGTTTTATTACAATTTCTTCAAACCTAGTGATTTCATCATGAAGAGTTTCATTTTCATCCCTTAGACATGCAATGCTTTGTTTATGTGTATCTAGATCAAAAGAAAGAGTGTCGTTAAGCTCTTCAAAAGTAGAACAATTTTTACAAAAAGAGCTTTCATTTTGGTTACTTTTCTTGATATCCTTTTTCAAATTTTTGTTTTCTGATTTTACCTTTTTATATTGAGTAATCAACTCATCATAGGCTTCCATAAGCTCTTCAAAAGTGAATTCCTCAGAGTCCGAGTTTACATGTGATGAGGACGTATTGCTGGACTGTTCTGCACGGTCAGCCATGAAGCATTCCTATTCTTGTTCCTTCCCTTCATTGATTTTCACCAACCTGTCCAATACTTGCTTGGCTGTGCTGCAGGAGGACATAAGATGTGTTAGTCTGAGATCAACTGTAGCTATAATTAAGTTATATGCAGCAAGATTATCATTGTGTTTGGTGTTATGTTCGGCTAACCAATCAATTGAATTTGATGGCAGCTCATGAGGACCATCGTATATAAGAGTCTACAATTTTGGATCTATGGAGCTAACATAGATGAACATTTTTCCTACCCACGTAGAAAAATCTGAACCATCATAAATGGGCGGAGAAACCATCGAAGCATGTGTAGCATATGAAGCCATCTAAATAAAATACACCGAGATCTTTCCCTGTAGATCGTAGGATCTGGGAAAGGCAGAGCCAGGCTCTGATACCACTTGTTGAGTAGTGGATAGAAGATCTAGAGGGGAGGGGTGAATAGATCTGCCCCTCTTTTCGCAGAACACCCCACTTTAATGTTAGATAAAAAGAATTACAGCGGAATATAACTAACTTAGCGTAGCTCACAACGATTTGCTTAGCAAGATGAATAAGTAATATAAAGATTAAACCTAAGCATTCATCTAGCACAAAGCAATCGCATAAGAAAATCAAAACCTAACGGATGTTAAGTTGGTTCAGACTGAATCCCCAGTCCTACGTCCACCCCTCACTAAACCAGGTGAGGATTCACTAGTGCAACGCACCAAACCGCAGATCGGAAAAACCTCCGATTGCCTTCCTACTAACCACCGGTACGGACGTCAACACTGCAGATTGGAGAACTTTCGATTGCCTTCCTACTAACCACCGGTAGGGACGTCAACACCGCAGATCGGACAACTTCTGATTGCCTTCCTATTAACCACCGGTAGGGACGATCTTCAGTTTCAATGGTTTAAACAAAATGGAATGAGAACAAATATGAAAATACTCAAAGAAGATATGGAATATGTTCAAAGAGAAAAGATCTTGTCTAAGATTGTTGGAGCTTGAATCTGATGCTTCAATGGTATCTTCTTCCTTGTGAAATGATCTTCCTTGGATCACCTTGAGTTGATGAAGAAGATAATGGATGCAGATTTGATCTCCCTTGAGAAATGAGCTTCAATGGATCACCGTAATAGCCTTGCTTGCATCTACTCTTCCTTGGAGGTTGCTCTTCTTCCAACCTCCTCTTTTGCCTCTCTTGTTCTCTCTTGATGTCTTGGATTCAATTGAGTTGATGAAGAAGTGTATGGATGTAGCTTTGATCACCCTTGAGACCTTGATTGCTTCTAGCTTCCTTGGAGGTTGCTGGCTTCAGATCTATGCTTAAATCACCTTGGAATGGAAGAAGAACTTCTCCACAAAGTACTATTCATGGCTACAGTACCTCTTCTTCCAAGCACCTCCTCTAGCTTCTCTTGATCTCCCTTTGATTCAATTGATCAACTAGGGTTTCTAACCCTCTTGTGTTGGTTTTATATCTTTTGAATGGTCCATAGACACCCCCCAGACCAGATCCACGTTTTGTGGGAGATTGGGTGACTTTAGGATTAAAGAAATCCATGGAGAATGGCTCTTCTTGAAGTGAAAAATAAAGTCAACAATTGATGGCTCGGGGCTGGCGATCGACCGGAGGTAGGTGGCGGTCGACCGCTACTGAGAAAACCTGTAGCAATTTCGGTTCTGGAAATTCTGATCGACCGCCCCTGGGCTGGCGGTCGATCGCCACTGAGAATCCCTGTAGGCAGTGAGCTGCTGGCAGGGGCGGTCGACCACCCCTGGGCTGGCGGTCGACCGCCAGCTGGGTAGATCTTGAGTTTCCCATGTTCAGTCCGTTAACCCTTTTAGCTCAGTCGCTTAACTCCTTTAGCAGCCCGTTCTCATCTGTGGCATCAACCTTGACAGTCTTGAAGGTGTCAACTGAGTCTTTGACCTTGGGATCTCTTGGTTATGCTTCTCGGTGCATCGACCTTGGCTATGTGAAGTGTCGACTCATCTTGAAGGGATTTGCATCCTTGCTTGGGCGCTATCAATTGACTTTCACTTTTGCCATCTCCACTACAGTCCTCGGCATATCTGTCATGAAAGAACATCAAGTATGTCAGTCATATGAGATTTGGCAAACATCAATGACTTATAGTGTTTAGCCATTATCAAAACCAAGAATATCAAATAACTCAAATGACCACAGGGGCACAACATTTCATAGTTCATGACTGTTGCTCATGTTTGTCATTCATGTCAGTCTTTCATAATTCAATGCATACTCATGTATGACCCTATGGTATATCAAATGGTCTGTTGGGAGAAGGGCAGATTATGTCTGTCTGGAAACCCATATCATGTGTAGAGTACTAAATCTCTGCCATGTACCAAGGGTCAATCTGCATTTCATACTCATTAGTTGCATAATTGTGTACAATGTTAGGAATGTCTGCTGTCTTCTATTGTTGTTCACTGCAAGAAGAAACTGAATTGACATTGTCTGAGGTTTTGGAATATCCTTGAGTGGTAGACTGTATGTTGTGTTTTGAAATGCATGCATGATGTAAGGGGGAGCTGAATGAAGTATATGAATATAGCTGTTCTTAGTACAAGAAAATAGAGCGGATGTTTTTACTTCTACAATCAGGATAAATCTGTCTGTTGCTTTGGATTGATGAGCTGCAATATCTTTCAGAACTGAATAAGTAATGTTCCCTGTTGCGAGTGAATTTTGTCTGTTTGTTGAATAATATCTTATCAATGGCTAAAATCAGCTCAAGATGATTGAAGTATTAGCTAGACATTCTGAGTGGTCTGTTAGTCTGATAAATAGTTTTATTTCTGAATTTTGTGAGATCTCATTGAAATAAAATTGGACTTATGCAAATCTGTCAGTAGTGCTTCACAGATTCTGGTGGCCATTCCTTGTTTTCTCAATGTTTTCTTGATAAGCCTTTTCTAAACTCATTCATATATTCCCTCAACTATCTCTGGTATATTTTGTCTTAGTGTGTATTATTCAGGGGGAGTAACTCTTAAAGTGTATTTAACTTTGCTGATCATTAGATGATAAAAAATCTCTTGGAACCTGAGACAATTCCCTGATTTTACACTTAATGAGAACTGTTGATTGCAAAGAAGTTAAATCTAATTATGATGCCCAAAAATTGACCATACTTGCATTTACAATGCCCTTAAACCACTTTGAAATTGAAAAATGTAATTCACTACTTGAGATCTGAATGTCATGAGTAATAGGACATCGATTGGGAAGAAAATCATTTTCTTATATTGACTTTAAATTATTTTCTGAGTTAAAACTGAAATAAAACCAGAGAATACGCCATAAAATAAAATTATGAAAAAGGCAGAGCAATGACTCATTTTTTGAGAAACTAATAATCTAGACCAATGAAGTCAAGAGATTATATCATGAAGAAATGGTTAACTCTGTTCATAAACTGGAAGCATGAAAGTAGATTACAATGAGTAACCAGGGAGTCTGGTGTCTGATAAACATGTCTTCTTGAGTAAAAAGGTGTGATCATACTAGAGTGCTCAATGAAAATAAAAATTAAAAAAATGATGATGATGAATATGGTTGACTCTGTGTTAAAATTCAGAAATCTCAAACTGTTTACTTTGAATAAAAGGGGTGCTTTCTCACCAAAAATATTTAATGAAAATGATGAGTAGGATCAATGGTAAGTGGATTAAATGAGTACATTAGTAAATCTAGTTTAATTTCATTGGCTCTGCATCACAGGTTAAATTTAAAGGCTCTTAAGAACCAAGATTTAATGGCTTTAAAATCACAGTTTTCATACATAAATAAAAAGGGGTTGTTTGAAGGAAAGGGCAGAAAAGTAATTCTTCCTAATATTTGGTAAAGTTAAAATACCTTTTATTCTCCCCTCGCTTTAAAACCTCATCTTCGTGCTATTCCTTCATATCTATCGCCGCTTTCATTTCTCCCGCTTCGACGCTTTCACCTCGTCGGGTCTCTTCATCCTCTTACACCAAAATCCTATTTCAGAGGCTCGCACTGTGTTCCTGCCGTTCTCACCTTGTTGTCCAGTACTCTCCTTCTCTCTCTTAGTCATTCTTACTATGTCGTCTCCGGCCGCTAAGAGACTGGGAAAGCATATGGCGACAGAGGAACAAGAATCGAAATCCAGGGATGCTCAGAAAGGAGAAGAAGTTCCTTCAAGAAGAAAAGTCAAACTGAAGTGGAAGTCTACTAAGCATGAACCAGAGGCTACTGGTACAGAAAAGGAGATGGCCGTCTACTCTCGCAAGAAGGGAAAATCATAGCATGAGCGAGATGATGGGGCTAAATCAGCCATGCATACAGAGAGTACTGCAAAAGGAAAGAAAAAGGTGTCAGAATCACCAAAATAGCCTCAGAAGAGGAAGATGCCTCTACGGTCTGAAGAAAAAGGTACACTCAAACTTAAACCGAAAGGGTCTGTGAATGTGTCAGCAAAGATTATTTTTCCGAGATATGTGAATTTCCATGATAAGAGAATGTTTGATGAATTTCCTGGATTGATGGAGCTTATAAAATTTCAAAAATGGAAGAAATTTATGGGAAAGCACAAATATTACTACCCTGGACTAGTTTCTGAATTTTATTATAACATGCAGTATGATACTGAAAAGTCCAGAATTAAGTCAAAGGTCAAGGGTGTTAAAATTGTATTGACTATGGCATTTCTTCATAAAGTCTTCATAGTTCCTGAAGAAGGAGAGTGTGAGGATTTTGAGTATGATGAATTTGAAGCCTACTCTCTATTGACTGATCAGCCAAGTGATGTAACTGATCCCAGGCAGACTAAGTTAGTGAACTTCAATGCAAATAAATTTTTGCCTTTGAAAAGGCTGGTACACCACATGTTAACCACTATCATCACCACAAAGGATAGTGGTCGAGGGAAAATTACTGAAACTCAAATATTCATCCTTTTTTGCATGTTTAAGAATATTAAGATTTGTCTACCGAGCATCATGATAAAAATCATTGGTACATGTACAGAGTCTAGGAGACATCTACCTTATGCAACCCATCTTACTGCTATTTTTAGAAAGTTAAAGGTGCCTTTGGAGGATGAGAAATTCAAAAAGGTCTGAAATGTGAATGTTTACAACATGGATTTCATCCAGAAGTTCATGAAATTAAAGACTCATATTGCACCTGTTGAGAAACTGGCAGAAAAGAAAGTTGAAAATTCTCTAGTAGTTGTCCATGAGGTGGAGGAAGAACAACCCTTGATAGATGCTCATAGTCAGGGGGAGCAACAGCCACTAACAGTTGAACAAGAAGGGACAGAAAATCTAAATGAGTCTCCTCTAGTAACTGAACAGGAAGTAACAGATGAGCAAAGTGATCAGTTAACATCTGAACAGCAACAGCTACAAGAAATGGATCCTATGGAATTAATTCAGCAAAATGAACAGGGAGTGACAGAAACTGTAGAACAAGAGGATGAATTAATTCTTAGAGGTCAAGAAGAATCATAAATTAATTTGGAGGAAGAGTAGCAATTCATTCTGCAAGAAGAAGAAAGGGAAGAAATGGAAATAGATGCACAGATAGACCAAAGTATAAGTGAGCTGGAACAACAATCTTTATCCACTAGACAGATAATTTAGCATCTTGACCAGCACTTCAATCAGCTCATTGAACAGATTGAGACAAATCTGGAGCAACAGCAGCAGACTAAATAAGTGTGTTCACAGGAGCAGTAGATGGAATTTGAAAAATAACTGGAACAAGAAGTAGAAGGGCAACAGCCTGCTTTGGAACAAGTAGATCAGGCTGAACCATCACATGCTGGCCCAGTCTTTGGACCATTTCATGGAGCTCTCATTAGTCTTTGGACCAGCATTGTCTCCAGGAGAGCAACAAATTCCACAATAGTTTGAAGCTTCAACTTCTGCTTCAACATCAGCTGATCCTACATTGGTAAATTTGATAATGACACAGTTTGGTATTGTGAATACTTCTCTTGAACAATTAGAGAATATTGTAGATAAGCAGGACACTAGATAACTTCATCTGGAGTAAACAGTAAATAGCAATTGGTATAAGTATCTGAGAGAGAGGCACAGATCAGATGAGCAGCTAAATAGGTTTTTGTATTCACTTTTGAATGTTTGTCAACAAGCAAGCTCTGCTTTGAATAATTTGTGGGTGAATTCTGGTGAGTCATATCTGAAAATAACTCAAACCCTTGTTCATGCCTTTGTTATTAAGAGAGAGCAACAGAGAATTAGAAATCAGTTAAGTCTCATGCTAAAAGAATAACAAGCTTTGTCTGCCAAGGTGCTTAGTGTATCAAATGATGTTCAAGAGTGCATAACTCAGTTGGGGAACGTGTTTACTAAAAATGATTTTATTCATGAAAGAGTACAGTATTTGACTACAAATCCCAGGAACTTTTTCAATGAACAATCCACCAACACCTCTACTTCCATAGTAGATATTCTTCGACATCAATCTGCTCAGCTGGACAGTACAACTAACATGATACACGACTGGGTGACAGATGTATCCACTTCTATCAGCAAATTGCAAGACCATGTATTGGCAACAGATTCGAAGCTATCTCTTAAATTTGCAGCTCTTGGCACAAAGATAGCTAGGCTTCCTCAAAATTTCTCTTAAGCTGTACCACTCAGAGAGCAAGGAAGCTCCAACAGAACACCTATATCTATAGCTACAAGGAGAGGACGCAGAGGTGGCAGTTCTTCAATTTCCATAGTTTCTCCTGTAGATGTTTAGTAATTCAGAGGATAATGCTGTTTGATCTATATCTTCTCTATTTTTTTTGATAATGACAAAGGAGGAGAACATGTTGTGAGTCATGTCTAAAGCAATGGAATGGTTATGGGAAGGGAGTTGGGTTGCTAGTTTTGTTGTCTGAATGTAATGGAATCTGAGAAGCAATAGACATTTTCTTCACGTGTACACAGTGTTAGTTGCATTTGCATTTGCAATGTCATGTTGAAGTTATCTCCTTCCTAATTTTCTTGTTTTTCTTTTTTAGTGTGTTGGCTGAAGCCCTATGGAATGAAATGAAGTATTTTGTTGTGAATTGTCTGATCACAATGCACACTATCTTATGGATGAATGATTGATCTTGTTAATAAATACACATGACTCATAGTTGTCATCATCAAAAATGGGGAGAATGTTAGAACCCTAGTTTTGATAATGACACACTATGAATCATGATGGTAATGGAATGTATATTGAATGATTCATGTGATTGGATGTAGTTGACTGAAAGTGCTCAATAAAGTCAACGTTTACTCATGCTAAGGTCAACACATGCATTAGGTCAAAAACATAGCCAATTGATCATTCTGCATACATGTGACAAGTTTGCATACAGGTGCATTCTTGTTTATTTTAGTCGATGTTAGTGCATAAGACTTACCATATAAGGTCGGTGCTAGTGGCATCCCACGCATACTTAAGGTCGGTGCTAGAAGCATCTCACGCATACTTAAGGTCGGTGCTAATTGCATCGCTCATGTAGTGAGGTCGGTGCTAGTTGCCTTGTTTACTTAGTGTCGCCGGTGCAAGTTACCTTGTTAGCATATAGAGTCATGTACTAAAGTCGGTGCTAGTTCGTGAAGTCTCAGAAGGAAAGGTCGATGCTAGTCTAGAGTCTTTCATGTAAAGTCGATGCTAGCACATCATGCTTAAGTATAAAGTCCATGCTAGTTTGCATTTGGCAGTCTGAGGTCGATGTTAATTGTGTCTCATGCATAGCTAAGGTCGGTGTTAGTATGCTGAGTCTTGCATCCAAGATCATTGTTAGTATGTAGTATGTCACATTTAAGGTCTGTGTTAGTTAGCTTTGGCTCTTCAATAAGGTCTATGTTAGTTGACTGTGGCTTGTGTATGAGGTCTGTGTTAGTCCTTACATCTCTCATATAAGGTCAATGTCAAGGTCAGTGTTAGTATTGATTTCATGCCTAAGTTTACAGAATTCCTTGCATGCTTGATCTGTTTGATCTAAACTTCGTTATGGGAATGACCATTGATCATTTCTTTCACTTTATAACATATCTTCATGTAAAGGTCAGTGCATATTGACTTTTTATTATGTAAGCACAATGTTTGATGAAATGCCTCTTGAATTATTGGCAGGAACTTAAAGTCACGTGATATCAAGACAAAAGCTCATGATCCAAGGATGCCTTATTGACTAGAGATTCTGCCACGTGGCCAGCCACCATCAGTTGATCTCTGACACGTGGACTTCCAGCGAGTTAAGTTACCTCAAAATTTGGGCGGGAACGTGCTTCGCACGTGCCAATCCTCTATAGCATATAAATAAAGGGTTTTTGCCTGAAATCAAAGAAGGAGACGTGGTGATGAAAGATAAATGAAGCAAAGCGTGAAGTGTGAGAACTAGATAGACCAGAAGAGAAAAGAAGAAATTCAGAGTGATCATCGTGAAGAAGAGAGCATCTGATAGAGAGAGATCAGAGAGTGAAAATAAGGAAAGAGGAGGGAGAAAAGAAATTGTAGAAAGCAGAGTGTCATTCGAAGAAGAGTGAAAAGAAGAATTGATGCCAATTTGTCATGATCACTAGATCAGATCTATTGTCGCTATGCTCTGTGTAGAGCTACAGTGTGCTTAGAGCTTTATCTATTTTCTATCTTTCAATTTTATTATTTTCTTTCATTCAAACCTTATTCTAAGCTGTGTATCAGTGGATGTTGTCAAGCTATAAGGCCCAGTGGCAGAGGTGGATTCCTCTGGATAGCTAAGCTGTAATGCTCAGCGATCGGTGAAACTGTAATTTCCAACGGTTGGCAAGCTGTGAGGCCCAGCTGACACAAGCTGTGATGCACAGCGAGTTGTAGGCAAGATGTGAAGCCTAGCTGACGCAAGGTGTGATGCGCAGCGGGCAAGCTGTGAGTCAGCAGTAATCCACACTCTGGATTGAGTGTGGGGTAGATGTAGGTCTGGAGGACCGAACCACCTACAAGTCTTGGTGTTGTGTGACTGGTTCCTCTACTGTCTGCATCTTATGTTTGCTATAAGAATTGCTTCTGCCAACATAGCTGTTTAACAGTTTGTTAAACTAATATGCATGATATGTGTTCGATTGCGAGTCTATGCAATTGAACTTCTTATTTCAGATCTATTAGCATTTTACCAGATTAGCTCTCTAGATTTTGAAATTGGTCAAAATTTGAAGAGATCCATTCACCCCCCCCTCGGGATCCTCTGTTATACCGATTCACATCGCCTAAACTCTTGGCATATGAGTAGTTGCACCATGCATAGATTCTAACAAGCTGTGGAGAGAGCAACAATATGCTATTTTTTAGATGCCCAATATACTAGACAACCACGTAGATATTGACAATATCCACTAGTGATTTTCCTGTCTATCCTACACCCTGCATAGTCTGCTACATCAGTGTAAGCTACAAGGTCTAACCCACACCTAGCAAGATACCATAGACCTAAATCCAGGGTGCCAGATAAATATCTAAAAATCCTTTTGACTGCACTCATGTGTGAATTTTTAGGACTAGCTTGAAATCTAGCACACAAACACACTGATAATTGAATATCAGGTCAAGATGCAGTTAAATAAAACAGGGATCCGATCATACCTCGATAGGTTTTGGAATCAACCAATTTACCTTCTCGGTCAGCATCAAGACTGGTTGATGTATCCATTGGTGTAGCAATTTGCTTGAGATTCTGTGGCTTGAATTTCTTCAAGAGATCCTTGATGTACTTTTCTTGTGTGATGAAGCTTCCTTCTGAGGTTTGGCAAATCTATAGTCTAAGGAAAAACTTCAACTCACCCATTAAACTCATTTCAAATTCGTCAGTCATTAGTTTAGAGAATTCCTCACACATAGTTTGTTTGGTTGAACCAAATACAATGTCATCTACATAAATCTGAACAACAAGGATATCCTTGGTATCTACCTTAGTAAACAAAGTTTGGTCAACCTCACCTCTTGTGAAGCCCTTACCTGTGAGGAATAATGTCAACCGGTCATACCAGGCCCTAGGAGCCTGCTCAATCCATATAAAACCTTATCCAACTTGTACACATAATCAGGGAAATCAACACATTCAAAGCCAGGAGGTTGTTTGAAAAAAACTTCTTCTTTTATTAAGCCATTTAAGAAAGTAGATTTGGCATCCATCTGCTGAAGCTTTATTCCTAAGCTACATGCAAATGCAAGAAGAATCCTAATAGCTTCAAGCCTGGCCACAGGGGCAAAAGACTCTTCAAAGTCTACCCCAACTTCCTGATTATACCCTTGAGCAACTAGCCTAGCTTTGTTTCTAACAATTTTTCCCTGTTCTTCTGTTTATTCTTAAAAACCCATTTTGTTCCTATGATGGAGCCATGTGTAGGTTTGGGAACAAAGTGCCATACTTTGTTCCTTTCAAACTAAGTTCCTCATGCATGGCATTTATCAAATGATTGCCATTTAAAGCATCATCAATGATTATGGGTTCTATTTGAGAAACAAGAGCAAAATAGTTCAACTCATTTTCAATCCTGAAGTGAGAACTAGTTCTACGTGGTTCATTGATATTACCAATGATATTTTCTAATGGGTGATCTCTAAGATTTCTGATATTGATAAGCTGATTACCTGAGTCCCCATTTACCTCCCCCTGAACTTCTGGCTCTTCAACATTGTCTTCAGTCCCTTGATCTATTTTTTCCTCTTGTTTATTCTCTAAAATGTCTCATTCATCCTTATTCCTGCAAAAGTCACTTTCAGACCTGTTAGTTGTTTCATCTAAAATCACATGAGTGTCTCTTCAACAGTTTCAGATCTCTTATTGTAGACTCTGTAAGCTCTTGATATTTAAGAATATCCTAGGAAAATTCAAGGTTCACTCTTTGCCTCAAATTTATCAAGATCTCTTTTAGAGTTAACATGAAATAAACATTTTGATCCAAAAACATTAAACTAAGCTAGTAAGGGTTTCTTACCTTTTAGTAATTCATGAGGAGTCTTTTGACTAGAATGATATTCCAGGTAATCCTTTTACCATGCAAAATTTATTCAACTTATGTAAAATCCTATAGCTAGCATGACCTAGTCTACGATCCAAAAGGAATGCAAGGTAATATTTATTTACAGACAAACACATGTTCATGCAGACTTCATCATCCAAGTCAACCATGTACATGTTATTGACTCTTTTTTAGTGAATTTTATAATTTCAGAATTAGGTTCATAATGATGCAAACAAATGAGTCAAAAATAACTTTATACCCCTTATCGCACAGTTGACTGATGCTAAGCAGATTATATGCAAGTCCTTCTACTAATAAGACATCATCAATGCAACAGGAAGAACATTTACCTACTTTACCTGATCCTATGATTTTGCCCTTCATGTTTCCACCAAAAGTAAGATAACTAGCATTCTTTTCAGTTAACATACAAAAATTTTCTTTATCCCCGGTCATGTGCCTGGAGCGGCCACTATCAAGAAATCATCTGTTGTGGTGGGCTACTAAGCATACCAGCAAAATCAATTAAGTAGAGAATTTTGGAACCCAAGAATGTTTGGGCCCCATTGTAGTAGTCAACTCATGCTAGCAAGATAGCAGATATTTTGGGATCCACTTTTGTTTTGTTGACTTAGTTGTTTTTGTGGAATTTTTATTTTTCTGGTTATTGTGCTTATTCTTGACATTGTTTAACTTTTGAGCAACTTTATGAGACTTTAGAATATTGGAATTTTCGTGCCAGTTGTTGGTCTGAGAAGCATTAGGATGTGTGTATGCATCATATAGCCTAGATTGAGTATTTCTGAGATGACCATAGAAATTATGGTTTCTAGATGACTAAGGCCTAGACTGTGTTGAAGTACCCCAAGGATTGTGTCGTTGCACCCAGTGACTTGAAGTACTCATGCTCTGACCTTTGTGTGTAAAGAACTGGAGTCCAGAAGGAATGTACATCGGTGTAGTATGGCTAGTGCCTTGACCTTTCTGTTGAGGCTAGGTTATCTTTGTCTTGAGACCCCCTTGGACTTTAGTTCTAGTAGCTTGACTCTGATCCTGACCCTTAGGTTTAGGTGCAGTGAAGTGTGTGCTACTTTCCCTAACAACATTTACTTTTCCTTTGCCCTTGTCCTTGGCACTTATTCTGTTTTGTTCAATGTTCATTTTTATCAAGGGATTGTATTTTCCTTTTCCCTTTTCAGCAACAAATGAAATTGTTTTAGCTTCAATGCTTTTCTTGCCAGTTGGATTAAATCCTAATCCCTCTTTCCTAAAATTCACTTTTGTTCCAAGAATGGCATTCAGATTTTCAGTGCCTTGTGTCATGGTCTCAAGAGATTTTTTCTTATCATTTACTTCCATGTTCAGATTGTTAACAGTTTACTTCATTTCTTCATTCACACATTTCATAACCTCATATTTCTCATTAGCTATCTTTGTTTCCTCTTCAAATATTTGCATTCTTATTTTCAATTCATCAATGTCATTTTTCAAATTTTTGTTTTCACTTCTAAGTTTTTTCAAAGCATCTTTGTATTCATCTTTTTCAGCAGTAGAGTTTTGTAAATCAGAATTTTCTTTCTCTAAGCATGCAATCCTATCATTTAACGAAGTATCACATACAAGAGAATTAATTTTGTTTTTGAGATGTATGTTCTCCCTACGCATATTATCATATTTATCTAGGATTTCAACATATGCATCTTCCCAATCACTATGAGTGTAATCTTCGAAGGGAGAACTTACCTCATCATTAGTTTTCTCTTCATCCTCTTTTCTATCCATTAGACATAGTTTGTTTTCTTCATTACTGTCAGAAGAGCTGATATGACTATCTTCTTCATCGTTGCTCTAGGTGCTCACCATAGCCTTTGCCTTCTTATTTTTCCATCTGGGCTGATTCTCTTTTTGCAGCTCTGGGTAGTTTACTTTTAAATGCCCTGACTTCCTGCAATTATAACAAACTATGCGGTCAGACTTTTTAACATTGTCAGATTTAAATTTAGAATGTCTTCTACCAGATGAGTATTTGCGTCTGAAATGTTTACCTTCATTCTTCAGAAATTTCTTAAACTTCCTGGTTAGCATGGCAAACTCACCTAAATCTTCTTCAGAACTGGATGAGCTTTGTTCACTAGAAGACCCTCTACATCTGGAGTTTACCTTAAGTGCCAGTGGCTTCTTCTTCTTCTCAAAGTCATCTACCCTCTTGAGATTCATCCCATACGTCCTGAGGGATCCTATTAGCTCGTCGACACCAGTAGTCGCCAGGTTCCTAGACTCTTCCACTACAGTGGCCTTCGTATGCCAGATTGGTGTCAAGGACCGAAGAATCTTCGTGACAAGCTCATACTCACTATAAACCTTGCCCAAACTCTTGAAACTATTAGTAAGTAACATTAACCTAGCATACATATCAGAAACTGTTTCATCAGGTTTCATCTTAAAAGCTTCATATTCAGAAATGAGCATGTTTGCTTTAGCCTCTCTTGCCTGAGATGTTCCTTCATAGATTACCCGAAGTTTGACCCACATTTCTTTTGCTGTGGTGCAGGAGGACACTCTAGAAAACTCGGTGGGATGTAGAGCACATTGTATGGCAATGATTGCACTCCAATTCAGAGTTGACTTTCAAATTTGCTCCCGAGTCCTGACATCTTCATCTTCAGGAAGCTCGAAAGGACCTCGACTGACCACCTTCGAAATTTCATAATCCATAGCTCTTAAGAAGACCTGCATACGATTCTTCCAGTATGCATAGTCAGTTCCATTAAAGAATGGAGGCTTACTGACAGAATGCCACTCAGTTGTTAGACCTCTAGCTTCCATTATGCCAGATCTCTTCGAGATGTTAAGCCTTTAAGGAGAGTTAGGCTCTGATACCAAGTATTGAGTCAGATAACTAGCAGATCTAGAGGGGGGTGAATAGATCTACCTCAAAATCTTTTGAAATTTAAGCACTTAAGATGCAGAATTAAAATGCTAAGGCAGACACCTCCAATTCAGATACACAAGCTGAAACATGTAAGAGATTAACCAGATGATACATAGATGATTGAGATGTAAAATAAGGATTTCTCAAATAACAACAGTGATATACGATAGAATATGTAGAATCACACAAGTTGCATATGAGATACTTGGCGGAGATTTGACTCAAGAGTCACTCACGCAAGGGAGACAACCTTTCAGATAGGCTTGACCTATACTCCGAGTTACTTCTTTTGATATACCTCATTGCAACAGGTAATTCAGTCAAGAGAGAACTGCAAATAAAATCTAGGATACCAGCATAAAGAGGCAGCAATCACATAAGCACAGTGCAAAGCAAATTTTAAGGTGGTCCGATCTCAACCTTGAGATCTACATCCACCCCTTACTCAATCGAGTAAGGATTACCGCTAACTAACAACTTGAACTGCTTATCCACACCTTTGGGGATCAAATCCCTACAAACCGTTGAGCATTACAGCTTGCTAAGACCGCTGGTTCACAGCTTAACCCGCTGAGGTTCATAGCTTGCTGACTGCTGATACACAGCTTATGAATGATGTCAAAAACAAACGGAAAACCAAAATAACAATGGAAAGAAACAATATAGCTCACTATAGTGCAAATTTACTATGGATCTGATCCAAGAGTCAAGACAACAACATTTCCACTCAGACTTTCTTCTCACTCAAACGATCTTCACCATCTTACGCCACTCTGCTTTTCTCTCTATATTTTACAGCAGGCTCTTTCTCTCGATCTCCTCTCTGACTCTTCTCTCTCAGATTCTAACTCTTCTCAGCCTCTCTTCTCAATCTCTTTGAACTCTTCTACTTAGTGTATTCCTCTTCTTCTATGTCTTCTTCTACACAAACTCAAAACTCTCGTCTGAGAGATCCCTTTTTATAGGCACAGGCTGAGCCAGGTGGTCCCCTGAGCTTTTTTGAATTTTAGGCACGTGAAAGACACACTCCCGCCCAAAGATTTTATCCATAAAGTGCACTTCGAGTGGCCACGTGTCAGAGGTGGAGGTTGTGACGATCCACGTGGTAGAATATCAGTTGTGCTCCCTGCCTTGGATCACGTGCCTTTAATCTGGTTCTTTAAGTTCCACGTGAGAATGATGCTGTAACGCCCGAGAATTTTCTAAGAATTTTTTAAATTTAAAAATATAATTATTTTAAATTTAATAGGCTATTAATCGAATTAAATCTAATGATTTAAGGCTCTATATTTGGTCCAAGAAGATTAGGCCCAAATAATAAACCCAAATAGGCCCAAAAAAGATTGTTCTGGACTTTAGCTGTCACGCCCCGAGCTTTTATTACAGAGGAAGATGATCTCGTGAAACGTGAACAGTCGGCATGGTAAGCCTCTTGCAAACAAGAATAATCAGAGCGCAATAACAATCACACATAAAATGCAATTGCACAATAAGTTACTCAACCATTCACTTTTATTAATAAGAAGAATAACTCAAATACATTAACCAGTCAACTATTTTAAATCTACTTGACTCAATAAAAAAGGAAGATTACATGGACTCGATCTAGACATTATTGACTCCTACGTCTTCACTCTCAATTTCATGTGACTTTCATTCACTCTCGGACCCATCACTTGAATAACTTGAATCCGAATCCGAACTACTTGCATTTCCTGAAAATATTGAAAATAGGTAATGAGCACACTTGCCCAGTAGGTATCTTCGCATCAACATGATTGGCAATATTAAAGTGATTAACATTTTAGCTCTAAGGAACGAGGTAAAATCATGCGAAATGCGATCAAACATGCGATTCAAACAAAAATAACAAGATATAATCAAGCTTAAAATATGAGAACATGAATCGACCAAGTATAATAAAGCAAGAATGTAGTAATGGCCTTTCATGAACAAGAATGTACTAGAAAGTCATGTAACAAGCAAGAATGTACTCTTCACTTAGTAACAAGTACTTCGTGAATTTCTATGGAATATCACTTTGTGGATAATTCCGTGATTACCGTGATTTCAGTGATGCCGTGGATTTTCACTTATTTATAAAGAAAGTACTCCTAGCCATACCCCATGGTTTATAATAGTATGTTTTCGACAATCAGCCGAGGGGACTAGCATAGAGCCATTGAACATAATCAGTGCTCGATCCGCATCTTCAAGTATAAATCAAGCTACTTCCACGCATGTAAATAATGTGGCCAAGAATGTTCAATTTCAAAGATATATCATGATAAAGTAACCAAAAATGAACGCTTGTACAAGGAAATAAGGAATTTCAATAAATACTTTAGTGACTAGGTTATGCCATGGAATAAATCGGCAGCATAACGGTACATTTCTTAACTTCCATAACTTAGTTAAATCATTTTGATAAAGGTGACATGTCCCAGAGATTTAATAGTCTTTCTAGGATCTTATGGATATTAACCCTTGGGTCAAACCTGGGGTTAACTGAACTCAAGAATTTAGTGGTCTATAACTGGGCCATTACATGAATATAGCGGTCTAGTTCTGGACCGTTAAGTACAAGACTGTTCGATATTTAAAAACAGGTTCTCTGGAGTCTTTGGCGGTCAAGGGTAGATCCGTCAAGGTCCCTTTAGCAGTCTATACAAGGCGTGCTATAAGACTATGGCAGTCAACTATCGAGCCGCTAAGATCCAGAAATACAAAACATCAGTAGTGCATTCTAGACAAATGGCTTTAATGGTACAACCAACTCGCCGTCCGAGTGGGAATCCCAGGCTGGCGGAGAATTACGGAGGCCTTGAAACAAGATTTCCTTGTCCATTGGAAGGAATATCCAAAGGAGAGGTTATCATGTCCAAGATTATGTTCCTATAATGCAAAGTGTATAACTAATGGTCATATACTGGAATATATGACATGAACTTATAGAAATGACTCTGAGATAAGAATAGAATCTGTGCAGTGAAAAATCAGTGTCAAATCTCATCAATACAAGCATTCAAACCATAATTTAATACAAAATTATATGGTTTTTGGCACAAAATACCTTATGCTTAAAATAATCCTATGTACCATAAAGAAAACATGAACTCACTATTTATGAATCAAGAATTAAAAATCAGAATAATAAATACCATCAAAACATGTTAGCATACAATTAACCAGGCTTAATCATAAGTTATATGGTTGTTCTTAAATCTATCTCGGGATGACAGAAACCAGCATAGTTGGCGGTCTATTATAGGGCCGTTACAGGAAGCCAGCGGTTTATCATAAGGCCGCCACAGTAACTTTAATGGTCTACTTCCAGTCCGCTAGAGGTTTCATGAAAATGAGATTACAATGTGTCTAGCAGTTCATCGCAAGGCCGCTACACAGAGATGGCGGTCAAACCCTAAGCCGCTAGAGCACGACAGACAGCAACTTAAATAAAAGGGTTCTAAGATTTTTAACTCACATCATGTCTGAAAGTCAACATATTAATAAAACTACTACATGATAGAATGAGAAATAGGCTGGAATATGCATGGGAATCATGTATTGGAATAAGAGAATTTATTTGGTTCATTAAGGTTAAGGAATATGCATGAATGAAATACTAAGTGCATAAAACATGAAATTCACGATCTATAAAGCATGACATCAAGTGCAATAAGAGGGCTTTTATCCCTAGAGTGATGTTTTAGCTGTTCATGAGATGACCTACTTCTGCTAAAGCCTTTAAATTTTCAATTTGATGCTAGATGCTACCCTTTGTCCCTTGTACTCCTTGTGACAAATCAGCAACTTCAAGCTACTCTAACTCCTTACTCTGTTGACCTAATGATGTGAAATTCGGAGGGTAAGAAGTAGATACTAAGGGGAACAAAAAGTTCTAAACGCTCTTAGGCTAAATACCTCTATTTGGTTCTCTAATCCTTTGATCTTCATCGGATCTTTGCACAGTTTCCTGGGTCGCTAAGATGGAACCAACAACTTTGCAAGTTTCTATCTCCTTGTGTGCTTGATCTCATTGTACGAAATTTTGGGAGATGTTAGTCCTATGTATTATCAATAAAAACTTCTATAGAACCTACCTAAAATAATATCGTCTTACCTTGATTCCACGTGAGCCAATGTAAGGGTCGTGCAGGTCAAAACTAGGTCCTATTTATGAAGTTTTGCTAGGGTATGAGGATTAGATCGATTCTAGAGTCCTTCTTAAACCTTAGATCGACTTTTGAGAGTCCTAAACATGATTACTAGTTCTTCCATCTCGATCTCTAAAGGATAGACTAGTAAAAATCCCATCTTTTTGCTCTTCCTTCAATTCACAGAACTGATAGGAAATAGCGGTCGAGGCTTGGCCCGCCACATCCTTTTAGCTATTTTACGATAGACCGCTATAGGTCCTAGGTATCAGATTTGAATAAGTTCAAACTCTAATTTCATCTTATCCACAAAATTATGTAATTAATGGGTATTTATCCATATAATTCGTGAATAGGCTAATTTACTTTCTAGACTATGGGCCAAGCTTTATGGGCTTGGTCCTTAAGTCCTTTGGGCTTCATTTAAATAGGCTAGGTTAATGGTTTACCATAATTGGCCTTAATAATGATTTATTTAACCCAATATTTATTTATTAATCCATTTTGGTCTTTAAAATTCCCAGAAAATATTTAAATATTACAGAAATAATTTATACAAATTCCGGGGCATTACACCCTCCCCCACTTAAGAGAATTTGGTCCCCAAATTCAATACACGGATTGTGGAGAGTCTACTTACATTCAAATAATTCTGGAAATCTTTTGCGCATAGCCTCTTTGGTTTCCCATGTTTCTCCTGATTTTGTCCACTAGATTTTGACTACAGGAGTAGTCTTATTCCGAAGTTGATGTACCTCTCGTTCAAGGATTTTGATTTATTTATGCTCATATGTCAAATCCTTCTTAATCTCTAGATTGTCGTGGGTGATGACATGAAAAGGATCAGGGACATACTTCTTGAGCATCGAGACGTGAAATACATCATGAACTTCAGATAGTTGAAGAGTTAAAGCAATTCGATAAGCTACTTCACTGACTCTTTCCAGAATTTTAAAAGGACCAAAAAATCTTGGAGTAAGCTTGCCTTAATACCAAATCTTTGAATTCCTCGACCTGGAGAAACCTTAAGAAACACATGATCTCCTACTTGAAACTCCAAGTCGCGCCTTCGATTGTCAGCATATGATTTCTGCCTGTCTTGGGTCATCTGAAGTCTTTCACGAATGAGTTTAATCTTCTAGGTAGTATACCTAATAATGTCGGGACCGAGAAATTGCCTTTCTCCTACATTATTCCAACAGATAGGGGAACGACAACTCCTTCCATAAAGAGCTTCAAACGGTGCCATCTGTATACTAGCCTGGTAGCTATTGTTGTATGTAAATTCCACTATAGGCAAGTGATCATGCCAACTTCCTCCAAAGTCCATAGCACAAGTCCTGAGCATATCTTCCACCACTTGATTCATCCTCTCTGTTTGACCATTAGTTTGTGGATGGAATGATGTGCTAAAGTTTAGTCGGGTCCCTAGAGAATGTTGAAGACCCTTCCAAAATTGGGATGTGAATTGGGGATCTTTATCAGATATAATAGTGATAGGGACACCATGCAATTTGACAATTTCCCTTATGTATAAGGCTGTGAGAATATCCACAGACCATCTACTTTTTATTGGCAGAAAATGTGTAGACTTAGTCAATCGATCTATGATTACCCATATACCATTGTGTCCTCCTCTTATTTTAGGTAAACCCATAATGAAATCCATCCATATACTTTCCCATTTTCATTCAGGAATATTTAAGGGGTGTAATTTACCTACGGGTCTTAAATGATCTGCCTTTACTTGTTGACAAGTGAGATAGCGGGACACGAAATCTGCCACTTCTTTTTTCATGTTAGGCCACCATAAGTTCTATTTAAGATCCTGATATATTTTTGTACCACCGGGATGAATGGTATATTTGAAATTGTGAGCTTCATCGAGAATCAGTTTCTTAGTTTCAACATGATATGGTATACAAATTTGTTCCCTGAATAATAATATTCCATCGTCGACAATAGAGAAATCTTGCCTTTGCTCAATATTGGCTTTAAGCTCTAGTAATACTGGATCATTATCTTGTAGCTTGACCAGATCTGTTATTAATGTAGGTTGAGTTCAAATACTGGCCATAAAGCAATCTTTTTTCTTCATGTCAATATCTAAATTCAATTGAGCAAATTGAGGAATGAGATTAGTCATACTAATAATGAGACTTGATAGCTTTCACATTGGTTTTCTACTGAGTGCATCCACTACAGCATTAGCCTTGCTAGGATGATATTGAATAGCAAAATCAAAGCCTTTTAGGTATTCTAACCATCTTCTTTGCCTCATATTCAGTTCCTTTAGGGAGAACAAATACTTCAAACTTTTATGGTCTGAATAAACCGTACATTTTTCTCCGTAAAGGTAGTGACGCCAAATTTTTAAGGTAAATATAACAGCCGCCAATTCTAAATCATGCACAGGATAATTCTCTTCGTGACGTTTCAATTGTCTTGAAGAATAGCAAATTACCTTTCCATTTTGCATAAGAACGCACCCTAAGCCAATACCAAATGCATCTGTATATACTTCAAATCCACCACCCTCCGTCGGCAGTGTTAAAATTGGTGCAGTAGTGAGGTGTTCCTTAAGAGTTAGGAAACTCTCCTCGCAGTCCTTCGACCATATAAAAGGATTTTATTTCTTGTAAGTCTAGTCAAAGGAACAGCGATCTTGGAGAAATCCTTAATAAATCTTCTGTAATAACTAGCCAGGCCCAGAAAACTGCTAACTTCTGACACGATCATGGGCCGGTTCCAGTTTCTGACAGCTTCCACTTTAGAAGGATCCATGGCGATTCCTTCCTTTGAAATAATATGTCCAAGAAATGAGACTTCCTTAAGCCAGAACTCACATTTACTAAGTTTGGCATAAAGCTTATGTTCCCTTAAAGTCTACAAGGCTATCCTTAAATGTTCTTCATGTTCTTCCTTTATTTTGGAATATATGAGAATGTCATCAATGAATACGACCACAAATTGGTCGAGATACGGCCTGAAGACGTTATTTATAAGTTGCAAAAATGCGGCCGGGGCATTAGTTAACCCGAACAGCATTACCACAAATTCATAGTGGCCATAACGACTACAGAAAGTCATCTTGTATATGTCTTCATCCTTGATCTTGAGTTGAAGATAGCCTGAGCTGAGGTCTATTTTGGAAAAATATTCTACTCCCGAAAGCTAATCAAAGAGCTCATCGATACGTGGCAACGGATACTTGTTCTTGATAGTAAGCTGATTCAATCGCTGGTAATCGATACATAACCTGAGAGATCCATCCTTCTTCTTGACAAAAAGAACTGGAACATCCCAAGGGGATGTGCTAGGTCGAATAAAACCCTTGTGTAGTAGCTCCTATAGTTGTCTTTTTAATTCCTTGAGTTCTATGGGGGACATCTTGTAGGGAGCTATTGAAACAGGTGCCGCTCCAGGAATGAGTTCAATGAAAAAGTTTACTTCCCTTCCGGGTGGTAAACCGGGTAAATCTGATGGAAATACATCAGAAAAATTATTGACAATCGGGTTATCTTCTAAGATGATCTCCTTTGATTTGGTGAGGATAACGGAAGCAAGAAAAGCTACACAGCCTTGCGAAATTAATTTGCAAGCGTGCAGAGATGAAATAATGATAGGATGCTTCCTATATTTGACACCAAGGAAGGAAAACCTTGGAAGACCAGGTTTGCAAAGGATATTATCCTATTCCGGTAATTTATGTAGGCATCATGGTCAACAAGCCAATCTACGCCTAGAATAGCATCGTAGCCCTCCATATCAAGGCATATGAGATTTGCCGGAAGATTATGTTCTTCTACCCTTACCTCACTATTTGGATAATAGTTGGTGAGTTTGGTTCTGGGGCCTAAAGGCATAGTAATAGCAAGGTTCAAAGGTAAGGGAACTGATGAAATTGGCAATGTTTTTACAAAAGTGGTGGATATGAAAGAATGAGAAGCACCGGTATCAAATAGCACAAATGCAGGATGGGAATAAATGTGAACAGTACCTTTCATAAGCCCATCATTTGGGGGCACTTCACTATCTTCTAGAACAACATTGAGGCGAGCCTACCGTTTATGTCCACTTCCAGAAGATAGCTCCTTCATAAGGGGGCAATCCGACATACGGTGCTCCCTACTGCCACAACGGAGACAAGCGCCAAGGCGCTTCCAGCATTCTTCAGTCGAATGACCGAACTTCTCACAGAAGGTACATGCCGTGGCGACCTGCTTGTCTTCTTCCTTGACTTTCTTATTCTTATGGTAGCCACTACCACTCCCATTTCGGGATCTTTTCTTGCTATCACAGGATTTGTAGGGTTCCGTGATCCTGAACTTCTTCTTCTTATCATGCCGATCAGACCTTCGGCTCGGTTCCTCTCCCTTTCCTTTTAATTTCTGTACTTTCTCTAAGGTCCTCTCGCATAGATGCGCCCACTGGACCATCTTCGTATAAGTACGGATATTCTGAGTCCCCAGTTGCTGAATATACCCGGGCCTTAATCCATCCATAAACCGATTAGCCTTTAGCAAATCAGTGCTAATCAAGTGCGGAGCATATGGCACCAGCCTAGAAAATTTCAGCTCATACTCAGCCACCGACATCATGCCCTGGCGCAGAGAAGCAAACTCCATAGCCTTCAGCTCTTTGATGTGATCAGAAAAGTACTTGGCTCGAAAGAGTGTAAGGAAGCCTTCCCACGTGTGTGGTGCATCAGCTGGGGGTGTAGGAATGGACTTCTACCACGTATGGGCATCTTTATTCAATTGAAAGGTAGCAATGCGAACCTTTTCTTGATCCGCACATTGCATAACCTCAAATATGTTGTTCATTTCGTCTATCCAGTTTTCAGCTTCATCTGGATTTGAGGAACCAGAAAATCTCGGAGGGTATAAGCTCCGAAAATTACGATGTAGGTCTCCAGCTCTCGCTCCAACGCCAGCTTGCGTCATAGTTTGTAGTGCTTTTATTAGACCAGTGACGGTCTCTTGCATGCCGTTCCAATCTACGCGATGAGCCATTGCAAATAAAAATAAGGTACCTGAGAGAATAACAAATTGTTAATTCTCATGGAAATTTTGAAAGGGTTTATCTAAAGCTAAATTATTATCTTATCCCGGGCTCTACCCAATTCTCGCATAGGTGGAGAATATCTTTCCTAGTTTTCATAGGTGTGGGCCTTTAACCTTGGACTTAGCCTATGACATGACCTTTTTTCTTAAGTCCTTGGACTTAGGCTCTGATACCAACTTAACTATCACGCCCCGAGCTTTTATTACAGCGGAAGATGATCTCGAGAAATGTGAACAGCTGGCATGATAAGCCTCTTGCAAGCAAGAATAATCAGAGTGCAATAACAATCACACATAAAATGTAATTACACAATAAGTTACTCAAACCTTCACTTTTATTAATAAGAAGAATAGCTCAAATACATCAACCAGTCAACTCTTTCAAATCTACTTGACTCAATAAAAAAGGAAGATTACATGGACTCGATCTATACATTATCGACTCCTAAGTCTTCACTCTCAATTTCATGTGACTTTCATTCGCTCTCGGACCCATCACTTGAATAACTTGAATCCGAATCCGAACTACTTGCATTTCCTGAAAAGATTGAAAATAGGTAATGAGCACACTTGCCTAGTAAGTATCTTCGCATCAACATGATTGACAACATTAAAGTGATTAGCATTTTAGCTCTAAGGAATAAGGTAAAATCATGCGAAATGTGATCAAACATGCGATTCAAACCAAAATAACAAGATATAATCAAGCTTAAAATATGAGAACATGAATCGATCAAGTATAATAAAGCAAGAATGTAGTAATGGCCTTTCATGAACAAGAATGTACTAGAAAGTCATGTAACAAGCAAGAATGTACTCTTCACTTAGTAGCGAATACTTCGTGAATTTCTGTGGAATATCACTTTGTGGATAATTCCGTGATTACCGTGATTTCCGTGATGCCGTGGATTTTCACTTATTTATAAAGAAAGTACTCCCAGCGCAATGCGACGCTAGTAGCATCATACCCCATGGTTTATAATAGTATGTTTCCGACAATCAGTTGAGGGGACTAGCATAGAGTCCTTGAACACAATCAGTGCTCGATCCGCATCTTCAAGTATAAATCAAGCTACTTCCACGCATGTAAATAATGTGGCCAAGAATGTTCAATTTCAAAGATAATTCATGATAAAGTAACCAAAAATGAATGCTTGTACAAGGAAATAAGGAATTTCAATAAATACTTTAGTGACTAGGTTATGCCATGGAATAAATCGGCAGCATAACGGTACACTTCCTAACTTCCATAACCTAGTTAAATCATCTTGATAAAGGTGACATGTCCTAGAGATTTAATAGTCTTTCTAGGATCTTATGGATATTAACCCCTGGGTCAAACCTGGGGTTAACTGAACTCAAGAATTTAGCGGTCTATAATTGGGCCGTTACATGAATATAGCGGTCTAGTTCTGGACCGTTAAGTACAAGAATGTTCGATATATGAAAATAGGTTCTCTGCAGTCTTTGGCGGTCAAGGGTAGATCCGTCAAGGTAACTTTAGCGGTCTATACAAGGCACGCTGGAAGACTATGGCGGTCAACTATTGGGCCGCTAAGATCCAGAAATACAAAACATCGATAGTGCTTTCTAGACAAATGGGCTTTAATAGTACAACTAACTCGGCGTCCTAGTGGGAATCCCAAGCTCGCGGAGAATTACAGAGGCCTTGAAACAAGATTTCCTAGTCCATTGGAAGGAATATCCAAAGGAGAGGTTATCATGTCCAAGATTATGTTCCTATAGTTCAAAGTGTATAACTAATGGTCATATACTAGGATATATGCCATGAACTTATAGAAATGACTCTGAGATAAGAATAGAATGTGTGCAGTGAAAAATTAGCGTCAAATCTCATCAATACAAGCATTCAAACCATAATTTAATACAAAATTATATGGTTTTTGGCACAAAATACCTTATGCTTAAAATAATCCTAAGTACCATAAAGAAAACATGAACTCACTGTTTATGAATCAAGAATTAAAACTCAGAATAATAAATACCATCAAAATAGGTTAGTATATAATTAACTAGGCTTAATCATAAGTTATATGGATGTTCTAAAATCTATCTCAGGATGACAGAAAACAACATAGTTGGCGGTCTATTATAGTGCCGTTACAGGACGCTGGCGGTTTATCGTAAGGCCACCACAGTAACTTTAACGGTCTACTTCCGGTCCGCTAGAGCTTTCATGAAAATGAGATTACAAAGTGTCTAGCGGTTCATCATAAGGCCGCTACATAGAGATGGCAGTCAAACCCTAAGCCGCTAGAGCACGACAGACAGTAACTTAAATAAGAGGGTTCTAAGGTTTTTAACTCACATCATGTCTGAAAGTCAACATATTAATAAAACTACTACATGATATAATGAGAAATAGGCTTGAATATGCATGGGAATTATGTATTGGAATAATAGAATTTATTTGGTTCATTAAGGTTAAGGAATATGCATGAATGAAATACTAAGTGCATAAAACATGAAATTCACGATCTATAAAGCATGACATCAAGTGCAATGAGAGGGCTTTTATCCCTAGAGTGATGTTTTAGTCATTCATGAGATGACGTACCTCTACTAAAGTCTTTAAATTTTTAATTTGATGCTAGATACCACCCTTAGTCCCTTGTACTCCTTGTGCCAAATCAGCAACTTCAAGTTGCTCTAACTCCTTGCTCTCTTGACCTAATGATGTGAAATTTGGAGGGTAAGAAGTAGATACTAAGGGGAACAAAAAGTTCTAAAAGCTCATAGGCTAAATACCTCGATTTGATTCTCTAATCCTTTGATCTTCACCGGATCTTTGCATAGTTTTCTGGGTCACTAAGATGGAACCAACAACTTTGCAAGCTTCTATCTCCTTGTGTGCCTGATCTCATTGCACGAAATTTTGGGAGATGTTAGTCCTATGTATTATCAATAAAAACTTCTAAAGAACCTACCTGAAATAATGTTGTCTTACCTTGATTCCACGTGAGCCAATGTAAGGGTCGTGCAGATCAAAACTAGGTCCAATTTATAGAGTTTTACTAGGGTTTGAGGATTACATCGATTCTAGAGTCTTTCTTAAACCTTAGATCGACGTCTGGGAGTCCTAAACATGATTACTAGTTCTTCCATCTCGATCTCTAAAGGATAGACTTGCAAAAATCGCATCTTTTTGCTCTTCCTTCAATTCACGGAACTGACAGGAAATAGCGGTCGAGGCTTGGTCTGCCACATCCTTTTAGCGGTTTTACGATAGAACGCTATAGGTCCTGGGTACCAAATTTGAATAAGTTCAAACTATAATTTCATCTTATCCACTAAATTATCTAATTAATGGCTATTTATCCCTATAATTCGTGAATGGGCTAATTAACTTTCTAGAATATGGGCCAAGCTTCATGGGCTTGGTCCTTAAGTCATTTGGGCTTCATTTAAATATGCTAGGTTAATGGTTTACCATAATTGGCCTTAATAATGACATATTTAACCAAATATTTATTTATTAATCCATTTTGGTCTTTACAATTCCCAAAAAATACTTAAATATTTTAGAAATAATTTATAAAAATTCCGGGGCATTGCATTAGCCCATGTTCTAGAACCTCAAAATAGGAGAAATCATGGAATTTAAAGATAATTACTCTTTAAAGAGATTAATAAATTGATAATAAGTGGGATAATACCAAAAGAGTTTGAAGTATTTCAAATTCGGCGCCTACGAATGCTAGCGGTCTATCGTGAGACCGCTAGAGGATGGTTGGCGGTCCAGTACTAGACCGCTAATGTCTGTCAGTTCTGTGAGAGAAAGAAAATGTGAATAGATTGGATTTTTCATCTCCAAGCCATCTAAGATCAACTCTATCAGCTAATTAGATAAGTCTAGATGGATTGTAGAATGAATGGAAAGTCTAATTGGGACTCTAGAATCGTTCTGATCCTCAAACCCTAGCTAAAACCTATAAATAGGTCCCAGATTTGGCCTGTACGACCCTTACTTTTGGCACGCGTGGAACTTAGGTAAGGAGGAAGAATTAGTGGTAAGTTTCTTCTAAGAATTTGTTTATTTTAGGTAGAACTAACTACTCTCCAATTTTCATTTTAGGAGATCAAGTCTACAGGAAGTTAGAGACGTCCAAAGTAGCCGATTTCAAAACAAGAACTCAGGAATTAGTGCGTCTGACCCAAGAAGATCAAGGAATTCGGAGCCCTAAACGAGGTAATTAGATAGAGGTTATTTAGAACTTTATGTTCCCCTTCATATTCTCTACTTACTCTCAAAATTTCACGTCCATAGGTCAAGGGGATCAAGAGTTAAAGGGACGTGAAGTTGCTAAATTAGAGCAAGATAGTGCAGAAACTAGGGCGTGATTTTAGTCAGAAATTCAAAGTTTAGAAGCATTACTAATGGTAGGTTATCTCATGAAAGGTTTAAATTTAAAGTCAGGAATAAAAGCCCTCTTGTTTCATTCGTTTTCATGCATTATATTTTGTGAATTTCATGTTTTACCTAGGGCTATGCATTTAGTTTAGACTTCATGCATAAACTAGCCTTAATGAAGAAAAATGGAATTTTCTTGTTGTTTTACATAAACCTATGCATATTGTTGGCCTATATACGTTCTATCATGATCATGGAAGTTAAAATATGTTGATTTCCAGACATGATGTGTCTTAGATAAGCATATTGATTAGTTAGCTTTTGAACTCGGTTTAACGCAGGAAGAAACGGTCTTTCTGGAGACCGCTAACAAAACTGTCGCAGTCGTACGATAGACCGCTAGGCCCTATAAGACGGTCGCCACTTGACCATTTTCGGTTTCTATTTTCTGTAATATTGGTACCCCGAAACATATTGCAGAATTTACCATAGTCATGATATAATAAGCCTAGTTAACTAAGTTTTAAGCCTGATTTAAGTGTTGGTGTTATATACTTACTTGATCTCATTTGATTATCATCATAGATTTTATGTTTTCATGCCTGATTTGTACTATTTTAACTTATGTTAATTTGTGACCAAAATGATATATTCTGTAATAACTATATGTTCAAATGATTGATGATTCATGGTTTTAACTTGATCACTATTTTATCTCGATTCTCTCTCTTCTAAGTGTCATTTCTTAAGTATATGGCACATATTCTGGAATGTTGTCATTAGATACACTTTTGCACAATAGGAACATAATCTTGGACTTGATGACCTCTACTTTGGATATTCCTTCCAACGGACTAGGAAATCTTGTTTCAAGGCCTCCGTAATTCTCCGTGAGCCTGGGATTCCCTCCAGGATGCCGAGTTGGTTGTACCATTAAAACCCAATGTTTAGAAAGCACTTTTACCGGTGTTTTATGCATTCTGGAATTAGCAGCCTTCTGGTTGACCGCCAATGACTACTAGCGGCCCTGCATTGGACCGCTAATGGATCCTAAACGGTCCTGCATTGGACCGCTAATGGATCCTAAACGGTCCTGCATTAGAACGCTAAGACCCCAGATGTTCTATTTTCAAAAATATCAGACTCTGTTCATAAACGGTCTTGAACTAGACCGCCATGATCAAGAAACAGTCCAGTAATAGACCGCTAATGTCAGGAGATTGATTAACCTGGGGTTTGACTCATGGGTTGATTTTCCTATATTCCTAGATGGTCCAACTGATTATCTAGAACTTGGCACATTATTCTAAAGATACCTAAGTAATTTTGAGAGTTAAAGAATGTACCGTTATGCAGCCGATTTATTCCTATAGCATAACCTAGTATTAAATGTGTTTATTGAATTCTCTTATTCTTAATTGAAGCATTCTTATTTTTGGTTACTTTATCATGAAACTATCGTTAAAATTGTACATTCTTGGCCATATTATTGTTATAACGTCGAAGTAGCTTGATTTATACTTCAAGATGCAGTTCGAGCACTGATTGTATTCAAGGGCTCTATGCTAGTCTCCTCGGCTGATTGTCGGAAACACACTATATAAACCATGGGGTATGATGCTACTGGCGCCGCATTACGTCAGGAGTACTTTCTTTATAAATAAGTGAAAATCCATGGGACATGAGTACTTTCTTGTTTATTACATGACATTCTAGTGCATAGCCTTCATGGTTATAAAAAGTACATTCTGAAGTCCTGCGATCAATGGCACCCAAGAGGGGGGTGAATTGGGTGTTTACAAATTTTAAGAAACGTTTTGGCCTTTTTGTAAAATATGTGATAAGATGCTAATAAAGAGATTCAAATCTATTCAATCACAAAATGAGTTTGTCAAAATCTATTTGGTGATTAGATAGATTATTCAATATGTACGTGGATGAATAATGAACAATGATATACACTCACACCCACGTAGAATGGGGATACGAGAAAAGGACCAAACCACAATTGAAAATACGATGCACAGCGGTTTTTAAGGTGGTTCGGATGCAACGACAGTAATCCTACATCCACCTCTCACCAAACCCGGTGAGGCTTCACTCGGGGATAAATCCCCAAACGAAGATGACGCTCTAACCACACACGCAGGACGACGCCTGCACACACACATAGGGACGTACCCCAATACACACACACACACACACACACACACGGAGATGAAGTCTCCAACACGATCCGATAATCGGATCACCAACACAAACACCCGCTGCCACAAGTGTAGCAATCCACACACACGAGACAGAACGGATCTAAATAGACCCACACACACACAAACACAGATCTAGAAAGATCCACGCACACACACGAATCAAATACGACACACATACACGACCACGGATCCAACAATGATCCACACACACACAAGATCTTCAGTTTATGACGGACACAAATACAACACCCAAAGCATAAAGATGACGAGGCTTAGTTTAGAAAACTTCTATTTTGGGTTCCCGTTGAATGCATGTTGCGGATCTTGAACGTATCTTCAATCTTCACTTGATCGGAGCTGCAATCCGTGCTTGCTTAGCTTTTCTTCATTCTTGCTTGCTTGGCTTCTCTTCTTTCTCCCTTAGGCACTCTTCTTGGAATCCTTGCTTGCTTACTTGCCTCTTCTCTTCCTTGGAGGAGGTTGGCTTCAGATATGCCTTCAATGGGTTGAGAATGGATGAAGAACACTTGCTGCACGGAGTACTGTTCACGGCTACAGTACCTCTTCTCTCCTTTGGATGGCCTCTCCCCCTTTTGAACTCTCTTGATGCATTTTTTGTTTCTAACCCTCTTGTGATCATTTTATATCTTTTGAATGCTCCATAGACACCCCCCAGACCAGATCCACAAATCATGGGAGATTGGATGACTTTAGGATTAAACAAATCTAAGAAGAGGGGCTACCCATGAGGTGGAAAACGAAGTCAAATATTGCTGCATCGGGGTTGTCAATCGACCGAAACACTTGGGTCGGTCGAACGGAATTTTACAGTCGAATGATCTTTCGGCTCTGGAGAAATCGGTCGACTAGTAGTATGGGGTCGGTCGACCGGACACTAGCCGGTCGACCAGTCCTTCTGGGGCGGTCGACCGCTAGTTCTGCAGTCATGAGCTTTTTCGGTTCTGGCGATTCTGGTTGACCGGTCAAGGTCTGTTGGTCGACTGAAATGTCCCATACCTGTAAAAATGAAGTGTTAGGTCAAAGAAACATATCCATAAGTCAAGATATTCATGTCCTCATCAATTCCATGCATTTTGGGTTTAATTTAACTTAGTTTAAACATTTGGAAGGTTCAAAGCATGACATGTCCTTAAACAAGTTCAATGCTCACTTTTGAAGATTATACATGAGATACATTTATGAACAATGCAAAAGACTTATAGAACCATCAATTGCAAGCCACATTCAAGCTAAAGGATTTCATGTTTAAGGTGCATGAATGAGGTGTATTAGGAGAGGTATATGAGATACACATGGTGAGATCGATGATAAGACAAGGTAAGAGTTTCACCAATTGTTCTTTACAGTAAGTGACATATATCACATGTTTTGAGTGGTAGAGAAGCAAGGTGCTTATCCACACGTTTGGTTTACCGTCCGACTGCCATGAGATTATAAGTTTGATCCTACAAGCAAGAGAGTCAAGGTTAATACTGCGCTTGTTCACATTAAAGAGATTATGAAACCTATTGCCTCTTGTAAAACCAACTCAATCATATTTAAACAACAACATGAGTGTACACAGTCATCAAGAACATGGGCAATCAACCATAAGTTTAGTTATCATCACTTAATCACACATTAAGTTTAGTTATCATCAAAATCATAACTCGACAGTCATCAAAACCATAACTCAACAATCTCCCCCTTTTAATGATGACAAACTTAGTGATGATGACAAACTTAATGATGACACAACAGTATGGCACATATATTCTTCTCCCCCTATCACACACAATCATCAATCTTTCTCCCCCTTCGACATTATCAAAAAGTGGGATAATGCAGATCTTTCTCTTCTTGTGACATTATCAACATTATCAAAAAGCTGGAAGAAGCCAACGAAGCAAGGGTAAATCTTTCTCCCTCCTTGAAATAATAATAGCCCAGAAATCAGATGAAGCAACAACAAATCATGGACGAAAAAATCAATATGAGTCGAATCAGAGGAGACCAAATGGTGATTATTCTTACATTGAATGATGAGTGGACCGGAGACCAACAAAGGTCAGTCAAAGCCTAAAGCTTATTAAGCAAGTGTGAAGCATTGGAACTCTATTCAATTTTTGAATTTTCATCATTTTCCAGATTTTGAAATGTTGGTGTGAAATGCAACACATGCAAGTGATGACATATGAGATGCACAATCAAACAAATACGTATATATATATGTAACACAGCTCCCCCGTACTTAGATAAGAAGGGAATGGGTATAAGAAAGATACATGAGAGTCATGACAGCTGGAATGCACATGTGTAGCACATGGGAGATTGTGCAATCATATAAGAGATTCATGCAATTGCTAATGCAGTCAATCAATTTTCTGAATACATAATAAATCAAATTTTAAATGTGTAAGTGAGTAACATGAAAAATGATAGCTGCAATATGGATATTCAGATTTTCAGATCAACACAATGAAACATTTTATAGACTGCAATTCAATTTTGAGAACAGCATATTGGAGGCTTCGCTTGTCACGTCCCGAGCCTTTATGACAATGGAAGACTCGCTCGAGAAATGTGAACAGTCTGCATGGTAAGCCTCTTGCAAGCCAGAATGATCAGAGTGCAAGACAATCACACACATAAATGTAATTGCGCAATAATTTAGTCAAACTCCAACTTTATTTCATAAATTATCAAAATATTCTTTTACAATAACCTTTTCATCATTTTCCATTCCATTAGACTCAAGAAATTAGAAATTACAAAGACTCGATCTAACATTGTAGACTTCCAAAGTCTTCACTCTCCATTTGATATGACTTCATTCGCTCTCGGACCCGCTACTTGTATAACCCGAATCCAAATTCATATCACTTTCATTTCCTGAAAAGATTAAAAATAGGTAATGAGCACACTTGCCCAGTAGGTATCTTCGCATCAACATGAAGGCATCATTAAAGTAATTAATATTTTAGCTCTAGAGAAATAAGGTAAAATCATGCAAATGCGATCAATCACGTGGTTAAACCAAAGTAACAAGATGATCCTGTAAGATAGAATGAGAGCAAGAATGAACTAGCAAGAATGTAAGAAGAACATGTTATTGGCCTCTCATGAACAAAAATGTATCGAGAATGTACTAGCAAGCCACATAATCATCACTCTAGTATCTTTTACTTATGAGCAAGTACTTCATGAATTTCTATGGAATATCAAGTCATGTACAAGAAACTCATGTCGTGCCGTATCGTGGATCTTCACTTATTTATAGAAAAAGTACTCCTAGCGCAATGCGACGTCAGTCGCATCATACCCCATGGTTTATAATAGTATGTTTCTGACAATCAGTCGAGGGGACTAGCATAGAGCCCTTGACCACAATCAGTGCTCGATCACATCTCCAAGTATAAATCAAGCTACTTCCACGCATGTAACAATAAAGTATGGCCAACAATGTATAATTCAATAAGTTCATGATAACACTATTCAATGAATGAACGCTTCAATTTAAAAATGCGAGAGTCAAGAATGACTTAAACAAGGTTCTGCTTATGGAAATAAATCGGCAGCATAACGGTACATTTCTTTAACTTCCATTCATTATATTAAGTTTCTTGATTAATATGATAAGTCCTAGACCATTATCAAGCCATCTAGATGATGAGGGTCTATGAACGATCTAGAGGGGGGGTGAATAGATCAGTCACCCAATTAAAACCGACTGCAGCAATCTCAAGTGCGGAAATAAAACAAGCTGCTGCAGGACGATAGAGGGATAAGCGAAAGTGATCACAGAAAGCCAACTGTAGCAGATCTAAGATTAAGTGATCCTAAGCATGCATCTACAGTGAATGAAAGATATAACCAAGATGGACAACAATTCGCAAGACAAACACACAATAGACAGGAAGTTTTTAAGGTTGTTCGATCTCAAGCCCGAGATCTACGTCCACCCCACACTCCAATCCGGAATGTGGCTTCAACCGCTGATACACAGCTTCAATTGATGTGCCTCACAGCTTGCCTAAAACCGCTGACTAACAGCTTGACCACTGGGCATTACAGATTTGTCAACCACTGGGGACTACAGCTTAACCAGTCTAGAGGAATCCTCCTCTGTCCGCTGAGCAATACAGCTTAGCTCTGCTGACTAACAGCTTGAAAATAAGGTTTCAGAAAATAAAATAGAAACAAACGAAAAATAAGAAATCTCAAATGGAATGTAGCTCACAATGAGCAATCTCAGTTCTGGAATCTGAACCAAGAAACTGATGACCAATCATTCAGAGAAAGTCTCTCAGACTCCTCTCACTCAACTATCTTTTTCTCTTCTCTCTGGATCGTTTCTTTTCTTCTCTGCTGCACTCTCTCTTTTTCTTCTGTTCTCAATAGCACACACAGATCTTCTTGCACGATCAATTTCTCCAGATGGAGAAGTCTTCTATTTATAGCATCAGAGAGGTGGGCGTGTGTCCTCCACAATTCCCGCCTAGAGCGCCTTGACCACATGGCAGCATTTCAGCTCACTGCGTTACACATGTCACGATCCTGGCACATCCTTCATTCTTGGATCACGTGCCCTTCTTAATTTCTTCGAGTAGATATCCTGCAAAGGTTAAAGCACAGAGTTGGTTCGAGATTTGATCTAAGCCTATACATACTTGATGCACATAATGCAGTATGCATATTAGAAAGTATGTACAATGAAGGTGAATGAACGGACATGCCACCAGAGAATGTATAGACTTTGTGTGCAATGTACAAGATGATGTACAGACTTGCTGGCTTGTAATGCGATATGCATATAGGAAAGTATGCACATTGAAGATGAATGCTCGGACATGCCATCAACGAGTGTATGGACTTAGTGTGCATGCGACAACGATGTAAAGACTTGCTAGTGTGATGATTCATGAACTTAAATGCTCGTGCCAGCAATAGTTGTACAAACTTATTAATTAATGCACGAACTTAATTGCTAGTGTCAACACATGTTGTACAGACTTTGATGAGAAAGATGCACACATGCACAATGAACACGGATGCACTGACTAAGCCACGAGCTGAGCTAACGGATGTATAGACTTGCTCAGTCATCAAACCAACCGAGTGCAGACTTAGTGTACGCATGAAACAAACGAGTGCACTAACTATGGCTAACACATGCAAACACGCATCGATCAGTGATATGCAAGAGATGGTCAATGCACTGACTATGTGGCGTGCAACTATAATTAATGAACCAATGCAAGCTAAGCACGAACTAGAATAGACCTGATGCAGAGAAAAGACAATGCACCGTATACCTGCGTCAACGCAATGCCCATACTGTGTTAACGCACACCCCCTTTCCTCTTCATGCATGAAGTATATATGCTGAAGTATGAAGAACGATGAAGCATGCATAACATTTACTAATTCTAATCTTACATGATTCATTAGTGGTTGCTATCATCAAAACTATATAACATCATCAAGGCACAGGGGGCACAACAATCTCCCCCTTTTTGATGATGGCAACACAATGAATAGATGCCATGAGATCGGTTCATGCATGCACAGACTTATGCACTAATAGATGTACAGACTTATGCACTGATAGACGTATGCACTAAATGAGACTCCTATCCCATCTCCCATCTCCCCCTGCACATTCTCCCCCTTTGTCATCAGCAAATAAGGAGGAAAGATAGGAGCAACGTTCTATGTGCAGTTTAGAATGTGAGCACATTATGACGTAATCCTTAAAATATATGAATCGAGCAATGGCTTTCTTGATGTCAATTAGGTTTAACAGTGATAGAAGGTGAGGAGAAAGAACTGGCTTTCTGAGATAGGATCATATGCTTCAGTTATAGCAATGAACTTAAGTCACATGACCGTAATAGTCTAGGTCGATACAAGACCCTAGTTACTTCAGAGAAAGTGAAAGGCAAGGAAAGACACCTGAACTTGTATTGAGATTAAACAATTGACACTCAAGGATATTTGTTTTCTAAGGGTTATAGCAATTTCATTCACATGCTTCTGAAACATGAACTTATTGAACAGATAAGTATCATTTATGCCGTTGACATTAGGTGTATACCTTGATCAAAGGCTTATACCCCCAGTTACTAAGCACAAACTACTATATCTATTTCTGATCAAAGCTACAAGAATAATTTGCACCTTTGACGTTATGGGTATACCTTGATCAGAGGCGAATACCCCTAGTTACTCGGTGAAATCTCTCTTGTAGATTCGACCAAATGAACAGAGATAACCTGAGTCACTTCATGACTTAAGGTACTCTCCATTTCTTTGATGGAGACCTCATTTTCTCAGTGAAACTCAGTCATTGCTCTGTCGCTTTGTTCACTTCTTTTTCTTTGATGATCTTAAATTTAGCTGCCCTTGTGATTTTTGGAGAGACTTGTTTAAGAACAATACATGATTCTTGGTTTTCAAACCATAACCAACACTAAATCTGTCATGTTTAGGTACTATGAGGACTTGTTCTATCATAATCATGAGATAGAGGTTAAGAGCTATAAATCCTTGCTATCATCTTATTTTCAGAAGATAGTCTTTTAAACTTTACAGTCTATTAAAGTTAAACCTTAGTTTCAATCAGTAAGCACATGTGATTCTTATAACAGAAGGGTTGTTATAATTTCATCTCACGATAATGAACCAATCACTAGACGGTTATCCATTCTGTGAAGGAGTTGAACTTAGTTCTGATAATGCAAACCTCCCCCTGACAACAATATGCATTTCTAAACTATGCAATGATTTGACCTATTATGCAGTTAACACATTGGGTGCATCGACTATGTGTAGAGCATGCTTCAACATAAAGTCTATACAATGCAATTGATTGACTACATGTGCAACCATCCGTCGACTATAAGCCCGACTATGCATCGACTACAGAGATAATATGTGCAAGATGTGCAGTAACTTATGTACTCAGTCCATAGGTGGTTATTCCATCATCAAACAAATTTATTCACAAGTTCAAGAACATGCAAACCAATTATTTCAAGTACTCTAAAAGATATTTCAAGAGAAAAATTAGTCATTTTCCTGCTGAAAATTACAAAGCCCCAGTTCTCTTCTTAGATATATAAACCTTTCATTTCCAAGAGGTTTTGTAAAAATATCAGCAACTTATTTTTCAGTTTCAACAAAGACTAATTCAATTTCACTGTTGCTCACAACATCTCTAAGAAAATGATGTTTAATATCAATGTACTTAGTCCTAGAGTGGTGAACAGGATTTTTAGAAAGGCAGATGGCACTAGTGTTATCACATAGAATAGGAATACGTCCCATGTTTATCTGATAATCTGATAGCTGATGTTTAATCCATAGTACCTGGGCAGCACAATTCCCTGTAGCAACATATTCTGCCTCTGCAGTGGAGAGTGCTACAGTGTGTTACTTTTTAGAGGCCCAAGATACTAGGCAACCACCTAGGAATTGGCAATATCCACTAGTGCTCTTCCTATCTATTCGGCACCCAGCATAGTCTGCATCAGTGTAAGATATAAGCTCGAACTCACACCTAGCAGGGTACCAAAGACCAAGTTCTTGGGTGCCTGACAGATACCTAAAGATCCTTTTCGCTGCACTAAAATGAGACTCCTTAGGACTAGCCTGAAATCTAGCACATAAACATACTGCAAATTGTATATCAGGCCTAGATGCAGTGAGGTACAAAAGGGATCTGATCATACCTCTATACAACTTTTGATCCACTGGGTTACCTTTTGTATCTTGATCAAGACTTGTGGAGGTACCCATTGGAGCTGCAATGTCCTTGAGGTCTTCAAGCTTGTATTTCTTCAGAAGGTCCCTAATGTATTTGGACTGGGTGATAAAGGTTCCATCTTTTGTTTGAGTCACCTGCAATCCAAGGAAGAGTTTCAGCTCACCCATTGAGCTCATTTCAAACTCTTGTGTCATTAAGTCAGAAAATTCCTTACACATCTTTGGGTTAGTTGAACCAAAAACAATGTCATCCACATAAATCTGAACAATAAGTATGTCAGGGTGACTTACCTTTGTAAACAACGTTTGGTCAATCTCACCTCTTGAGAACTTCTTGTTGGTAAGGAATTTGCTGAGCCTGTCATACCAAGCTCTTGGAGCTTGCTTCAAACCATAGAGAGCTTTATTCAACTTATATACATGAGAAGCGAAGTCTGAGCATTCAAATCCAGGAGGTTGATGAACAAAGACATCCTCCTTAATTTCCCCATTGAGAAAAGCGGATTTTACATCCATCTGCTGGAGATTTATTCCAAGGGAGCATGCATAAGCTAACAGAATTCTAATGGCTTCTAACCTGGCTACAGGGGCAAAAGACTCTTCAAAATCAATTCCGATTTCTTGGTTATACCCCTGAGCAACAGGTCTGGCCTTATTTTTGACAACATTACCTAGCTCATCAGTTTTATTTCTAAAGACCCACTTTGTCCAATGACATTTCCATCAACAGGAGGTGGGACTAGATGCCACACATTGTTCCTGTCAAACTGATTAAGCTCCTCGTGCATGGCATTGATCCAATGCACATCCTTTAGGGCAATGTCAATGGACTTGGGTTCTACATGCGAAACCAAGCATGTGCATTTAATTCATTTTGAGCTCTAAGAAAACCTCTAGTCCTAGGAGGTTCATGCAAATCACCAATGATGTTCTCAATAGGATGGTCTCTTAAGAATCTGACATTGGTAATTTGGTTACCTCGATCTTCATTTACCTCCCCCTGAACAACAGTCTCTTCTGCATTATTTTCTTCTTGCTCTTCTTCTTGATCTGATTGGTCTGCAGATTGTCTTTCATTCAATATTTCTCCATCATCTTCTTTCCTATACAGACCATTTTCACATTTAGTCAGGGATTCATCAAAGACAATATGTGGAGATTCCTCAATAGTTTTAGAATTAAGATTGTACACTCTATATGCTCTAGTGTATTCAGAATACCGAAGAAAATTTCCTGGATCACTTTTAGGTTCAAATTTATCAAGATCTCTTTTATCATTAACATGAATGAAACATTTACAGCCAAAGACCTTGAAATAAGCAATTGAAGGCTTCTTACCTTTCAGAATCTCATAAGGAGTTTTCTGAGTGAAAGGCCTTACCATGGCTCTTTTGATTACATGGCATGCAGTATTAACTGCTTCTGCCCAAAATTTTCTTGGTAAGCCACCTTCAACAAGCAGTGTACGGGCCATCTCCACAATTGCCAGGTTCCTCCTTTCTACTATTCCATTCTGCTCAGGTGTTCTTGGTGAGGAGAACCGATGAGTAATCCCATTGACCCTGCAAAATTCATCAAATTGAGAATTCTTAAACTCACCTCCATGATCAAATAAAATATTTCCAATTAAATTTTCATTTTTCTATTTTATTTTCAAATAGAACTCCTGAAATTCTATGAATGCATCATTTTTTATGTCTAACGAAAAAGACCCAAGTAAACCTAGAGAAGTCATCGACTAGGACATATCCATATCTCTTCCCTGACAAGCTGACTGAACGTGTGGGTCCAAATAAATCCATATGTATCAGCTCATAAGGTTTAAGGGACATGTTTTCAGTTCTTGATTTAAATGACTTTCTAGTTTGCTTGGACTGAGTACAAGAACCGCACACCTTATTTTCGTTCTTGAAAGAAATTTCTGGGAGTCCTCTAACCTTGCTATGTTTATTGAATTTGTGCAGAACAGTATAGCTGGCATAGCCCAATCTACGATGCCACAAGAATGCTAAATCAACTTTATTTGCAGTGAGGCAAAGATTAGAATGAGCTAAATCATCTAAATCTACCAAATAAATATTATTGACCCTTTTTCCTGAGAATTTAACTACATCGGAATTAGGTTCAAAGATTTTGCAATAATGAGAATCAAATACTACCTTGTGTCCTTTATCACAGAGCTGGCTGATACTAAGTAAGTTATATGCAAGACCATCAACCAGCAGTACTTCTTCAATGCAAGAGGTAGTACACTTACCTACCTTACCTGACCCGATGATTTTACCCTTTGTATTTCCTCCAAAGGTGACAAGACCTCCATTCTTCTTAGTCAGCATGCAAAATTTGGCCTTATCTCCTGTCATATGCCTGGAGCAGCCACTATCAAGATACCACATATTGCTTCTGGCTACCAGGCATACCTGCAATCACAATCAGGTGGAGAATTTTGGAACCCAAAACTGTTTGGGCTCCGAAGCAGAAACAGAACAATTGAAACAAGACATCAATAGGAATCCACATTTGTCTAAACATGGTTGGTTTAGTGGAATTCATGACATTCTGTTCATCATCTTTCTTTCTCTCAACACCAACTGATTGAACCTTCTTCCTCTGGTGCTTTGGTTTATATTGAGTTCTGGCTCCATCTTTATTAGCAGCAAAATTGTTTTTGTGCCAGTGCCCAGGCCAATAGGTCCTCAGATAATTGCGGCCAGCTGTAGTCCTAGACTGACCAACCCAGCTAGCAAATTTAGGTCTATGCCAATGAGTGATAAAAGGTTGATATCTAGACCTCCCTTGGACCTGATTCCATCCAGACCTATAGAATGATTGCACCTATTTTTGAGGATAAGTATAATAGGTCTGAACCTTGGGCTGGTAAGTATGGCTTTTCTGGCCTCATGCAGCATTATGTCTCCCTTGCACTGTTGACCCACTAGACTTCTGTACAGGTTTATGTTGGGTCTTCTTCTAGACAGGTGATGATGGTGGAGACTTGGTGGCTTTGCCCTGGGGTTTAGACTTGCTTGAAGGATGACGCCGAACCTGAGACTTATATTTGGGTGAAGGGCAAGATCTGCTAAGCTCACCAACCTTCTGTTTACCCTTGTCCTTGGCACTGGACATTTTTGAATTAACAATTTTTGAAACAAAATTTTCACTTACCATTTTTATGAGAGGTCCCTTCTTTTTCTCTGTCACAAATGATATGGTTTTCATGGCAAGGCTTTTAGTGGCAGTTGAGTTGAATCCAAGACCTTCTTTTTTGAAATTTACCTTTGACCCTAACAGAGCATTGAGATTGTTTGTGCCTTGGGTAATATTTTCTATTATTTTCCTTTTGTCAACATTTTCTTTTTCTAAATTTTCAACTGTTTTCTTTAATTCAGAGTTCACACACAAAATAGCTTCATATTTCTCATTTGAAAATTTTGATTCATTTTCAAACATTTGAACTCTCAGCTTCAAATCATCAATGACATTCTTTAACAATTCATTTTCTTTCTAGTATCTGTTAAAGCAAGTTTCAAATCATCAGACTCAGCACATGAAAATTTTAAACTATCATTTTCTGATTGTAGACATGCAATTTTATCAGACATGGTTTTATCATTCATAAGTGAATTTACTTTCTTCTTCAAATGCATGTTCTCCTTTCTAATATCATCCACTTTATCTAGCAAGTCTCGGTAAGCATCCTCCCAATCAGAAATTGTATAGTGCTCGAAGGGAGAGGATACCTCATTGGAGTCTTCTTCTTCCTTTTCATCATTCCTGGCCATCAGGCAGATGAGCTTTTCTTCGTCTTCACTTTCTGATGTACTGCTCAAATTGCCCTCGTCCTCGTCGCTCCATGTGCTCACCATTACTTTTCCTTTGGGAGCTCTTTTCTTGGACTTTTCTTTTAGCTTATGGAGCTCTGGACAAGCTGCCTTCATATGCCCAGCCTTCCTACAATGATAGCAAACATTAGTGTCAGGTTTCTTAGCTTGGTTGGACCTATACTTGTTGTGTCGCCGGCCGCTGAATTATCTTCGGCTGAAATTTCTGCCTTCTTTTCTCAAGAATCGCCTGAACTCTCTTGTCAACATAGCAAGTTGATCTCCATCTATTTCTGACCCAGATAGGCTGCTCTGCTCGCTTGATGATCCACTGTGGCTGGATCTGCTTGTTTTGCTGGAACTAGCCTTCAGCGCAATTAGTTTCTTCTTGTTCTCGAGCTCATCAATTTTGGGAAGGTTCATCTCATATGCCATTAGAGAACCTATTAGCTCGTCAACTTTCATCGTCTGAAGATCTCTTGACTCCTCGATCACTGTCGCCTTTGTGTGCTAGACAAGAGTCAGAGACCACAAGATCTTCCTTACAATCTCATAGTCGGAATAGTTCTTTCTCAAATTCCTCAGACTATTAGTTATGATCGTCAGACGAGCATACATCTCAGTCACAGTCTCACCAGGTTTCATCCGAAATGCTTCATATTCAGAGACCAACATATTTGCCTTGGTCTCTCTCACCTGTGATGTCCCTTCGTAGATAACCTCCAGTGTGTCCCACATTTCCTTGGCGGTTTTGCATGATGAGACTCTGGAGAATTCAGTAGGATGAAGTACGCACTGAATAGAGTTGATGGCACTCCAGTTCAAAGTAGACTTTTTGATTTCCTCTGTCGTCCAAACCTCTTCATTCTCGTGCAGTTCGAACGGTCCCTTGCTCACTACCCTCCAAATCTCGTAGTCTTTTGCCCTCAGAAAGACCTGCATTCTGTTCTTCCAGCGTAGTTAGATTCGTCGAAGTACGGAGGCTTGGAGGTTGAATGTCCTTCTGCTGTCATTCCCTTAACGTTCATGGTAGTTCCTCTTTCGGATGTTAGTCCCTGAAAAAGAGTTAGGCTCTGATACCAACTGATGACGGTCTAAGAACGATCTAGGGAGGGGGGTGAATAGATCAGTCACCCAATTAAAACCGACTGCAGCAATCTCAAGTGCGAAAATAAAACAAGCTGCTGCAGGACGATAGAGGGATAAGCGAAAGTGATCACAGAAAGCCAACTGTAGCAGATCTGAGCTTAAGCGATCCTAAGCATGCATCTACAGTGGATGAAAGAGATAACCAAGATGGACAACAATTCACAAGACAAACACACAATAGACAGGAAGTTTTTAAGGTGGTTCGATCTCAAGCCCGAGATCTACGTCCACCCCACACTCCGATCCGTAATGTGGCTTCAACCGCTGATACACATCTTCAATTGCTGGGCCTCACAGCTTGCCTACAACCGCTGACTAATAGCTTGACCGCTGGGCATTACAGCTTTGCCAACCGCTGGGGACTACAGCTTAACCTGTCCAGAGGAATCCTCCTCTGCCCGCTGAGCAATACAGCTTACCTCTGCTGACTAACAGCTTGAAAACAAGGTTTCAGAAAACAAAATAGAAACAAACGAAAAACAAGAAATCTCAAATGGAATGTACTTCACAATGAGCAAACTCAGTTCTGGTATCTGAACCAAGAAACTGATGAACAATCATTCAGAGAAAGTCTCTCAGACTCCTCTCACTCAACTATCGTTTTCTCTTCTCTCTGGATCGTTTCTTTTCTTCTTTGCTGCACTCTCTCTTTTTCTTCTGTTCTCAATAGCACACACAGATCTTCTTGCATGATCAATTTCTCCAGATGGAGAAGTCTTCTATTTATAGCATCAGAGAGGTGGGCGTGTGTCCTCCACAATTCCCACCCAGAGCGCCTTGACCACGTGGCAGCATTTCAGCTCACTGCGTTACACGTGTCACGATCCTGGCACATCCTTCATTCTTGGATCATGTGCCCTTCTTAATTTCTTCGAGCAGATATCCTACAAAGGTTAGAGCACAGAGTTGGTTCGAGATTTGATCTAAGCCTGTACATACTTGATGCATATAATGCAGTATGCATATTAGAAAGTATGTACAATGAAGGTGAATGCACGGACATGCTACCAGAGAATGTATAGACTTTGTGTGCAATGTACAAGACGATGTACAGACTTGATGGCTTGTAATGCGATTTGCATATAGGAAAGTATGCACATTGAAGATGAATGCTCGGACATGCCATCAACGAGTGTATGGACTTAGTGTGCATGCGACAACGATGTACAGACTTGCTGGTGTGATGATTCATGAACTTAAATGCTCGTGCCAGCAACGGTTGTACAAACTTATTAATTAATGCACGAACTTAATTGCTAGTGTCAACACAGATTGTACAGACTTTGATGAGAAAGATGCACACATGCATAATGAACACGGATGCACTGACTAAGCCATGAGCTGAGCTAACGGATGTATAGACTTGCTCAGTCACCAAACCAACCGAGTGCAGACTTAGTGTACGAATGAAACAAACGAGTGCACTGACTATCCCTAACACATGCAAACACGCATCGATCAGTGATATGCAAGAGATGGTCAATGCATTGACTATGTGGCGTGAAACTATAATTAATGCACCAATGCAAGCTATGCACGAACTAGAATAGACCTGATGTAGAGAACAGACAATGCACCATATACCTGCGTCAACACAATGCCCATACTGTGTTAACGCACACCCCCTTTCCTCTTCATGCATGAAGTACGTCAACACAACGCCCATACTGTGTTAACGCACACCCCCTTTCCTCTTCATGCATGAAGTATATATGCTGAAGTATGAAGAACGATGAAGCATGCATAACATTTACTAATTCTAATCTTACATGATTCATTAGTGGTTGCTATCATCAAAACTATATAACATCATCAAGGCATAGGGGGCACAACACTAGGAACTTTAGAATATCAACCCTTGGGTCAAACCTCGGGTTAAGCACTCAAACAATGTGACGGTCAAGTACTGGGCCGTTACACTTATGTGACACACCAATAGTGGGCCGTTAGCTTAGTCTGAATCCAGAAATAGCAAAATAGACTTAGTTGAATGTGACGGTCTTGTACTGGGCCGTTACGTTCACGTGACGGTGTAGCCTTGATCCGTTAGAACGACAGATTCGAGAAACAATAATTGGACTCGGTTAAATGTGATGGTTGTATATTGGGTCGTTACTTGGGTCTGACGGTTAAATATAGGTCCGTTACATTGCTAGAACCAGAAAACATCGATAGTGCTTTCTGATCAATTGGGTTTTAATGGGACAACCAACTCGGCGTCCTAGTGGGAATGCCAGGCTCGCAGAGAATTACGGAGGCCTTGAAACAAGATTTCCTAGTCCATTGGAAGGAATATCTAATAGAGAGGTCCTCATGTCCAAGAATAATGTTCCTATAGTGCAAAGTGTGAACTAATGGACAACATACCGGAATATGTGCCATGTACTTAAAGAAAATGACTCTATTGATAGAGAGAATGTGTAACAATATAAAATCATGATAAAACTCCGTCAATACATCATTTAAAATCATGGAGTTAATACAAACTATAGTGCTTTGGCATGAAATTGACATAACTTAAAATAACATAAGACACCTTAATCATACACTTTCGATTATGAATCAATAACTAAACTTAAAGTCATGATAACAGGTCCAAACTTAGCTATCTAAGCTTATTTATAAGTAAAGTTTAACTGGTTATCATTTTGCCTCGGGCTGACAGAACACAGTGTCTGATGGTTTGGGATAGGCGCGTTACAGTGTTGTAACGCACTGAGTCTGGGCCGTCAGAGATAACAGAGAAATTTAAAAACAACAGAAGGTGTGACGGCTTGTCGTAAGGCCGTTAGATCATTGTGACGGTCTTACCTTGATGCGTCAGATAGTCTGTTGGCCGTAAAATAAAGTAAAGGTTTATGAAAATATAACATGCATGGAAATCAAAATACTACAACTATTCCAGACATGATAAACGAAGTATAGGCCAACTACATGCATGGGTTTTAGTGGATAGACAAGATAATATCTTTTATTTTCCATTTAGGGCTAAGAGATGCATGAATGTATAGAACTATTAAAACATGAAATCTATGATCTATCATGCATGAAATCAATCAAAACTAGAGGGCTTTTATCCCTAACAAGATGTTTTTGCCAATCATGAGATGACCTACCTTTTAATCTGGGCTTTAATCTTTCAATTTGGGACTGCAAGACACGCCCCAGTTCATCCCTTCCTGAGGTTTTTCAGCAACTTCACGTCGCTCTATCTCTCCAATCTCTTGACCTAAGAACGTGAAATTTTGAGGGTAAGAAGTTGAAACTAAGGTGATCAAAGAGTTCTAAAGGACTGAACTCTAATTACCTTGTTTAGACGTCCTAATCTCTTGATCTTCAGGGGTCTTTTGCTCTGAATTCTGGGCTGCTATGACTGAATCAACGACTTTGGAAGCTTCTATCTCCTTGGTTGGTTGATCTCCTAGCACGAAATTTGGAGCACTATTAGTCTAAAGTATACTAAACAAAATCTTCTAAAGAACTTATCCAAAATTATGACTCTTTATCTTGATTCTTCACGAGCCAAAAGTAAGGGTCGCTCAGTTCAGAACTAGGTCCTATTTATAGGGTTTTGGCTAGGTTTTGAAGATTAGATCGATTCTAGAGTCCTTAATTTGCCAGAACCTGATCCCTAAGAGTCCTTAGTAATGTTATAAGCTCTCCCAAGTTGATCTTCTGTAGATAGGATCTTAAAGTTCCAATTTTTTTGCTCGTTCTTCCATTCACGGAACTGACAGGATGTAACGCATCAAGACTGGTGCGTTACATGGCTGTGGCGGTCGCACGATAGACCGCTACATCCAACGTGCACTTAGTTCAACATCAAACAAACTCTTTTGTTAATTATCCATAAAAATGGTATTTTATCCTTAAAATACGTAAATAGGCTAAATAACCTTCTAAAATATGGGCCAAACTTAATGGGCTTGGTCCTTAAACTTTTTGAATTTTATTTAAATAGGCTAGGTTAATTATTTAACATAATTGGGCATTATAATGACTTATTAATCTAATAATCATTTTATTAATCTATTTAGCCCTTATAAATTCCAGAAAATTCTATAAATAACTTAGAAATTATTACATAAATTCTCGGGCACTAAACCCCCCACACTTAGAAGAATTTGGTCTTCAAATTCAATACATGGATTATGAAGAGTGTACTTATAGTTGAATAATTCTGGAAATTTTTTCTGCATGGCTGCTTCGGTTTCCCATGTTGCTTCATATGGCCATATTTTCTTCCATTGAATCTTGACCATAGGAATAACTTTATTTCTTAGTTAACGCACTTCCTGTTCTAGAATCTTTATTGGCGTTTGCTCGTACGTCATATCCTTCTGAATCTCTAGATTGTCATAAGTGATAATATGGTCGGATCATATACGTACTTCTTTAGCATAGAGATGTGAAATACCTCATGAACTCCTGCTAATTGTGGAGGTAAAGCCAGTTTGTAGGCCACTTCACCGACCATTTCAAGATTTTCAACCGGGCCAATGAACCTTGGAGTTAGCTTGCCCTTAATGTCGAATCTTCGAATGCCACGACCTAGAGAAACCTTGAGATACACATGGTCTCCTACTTGAAATTCGAAGTCGCGTCTTTGATTATCAACATAAGATTTCTGCCTATCTTGTGCCATCTTTATTCTCCCTTGAATAAGATTGTTCTTCTCTATAGAATCTCTGATAATATCTCGGCCTAGGAATTATCTTTCCCCTATTTCATTCCAACATATTGGTGATCGACAACTTTTTTCATATAGAGCTTCAAAAGGTGCCATTTGTATGCTGGCCTGATAACTTTTGTTATATGCAAATTCTACTCGAGGCAAGTGATCATGCCAACTACCTCCAAAATCAATAACATAAGCCCTGATCATGTCTTCTACCACTTTCTGTCTGACCATCAGTTTGTGGATGAAAAGCTGTGTTGAAGTTCAATCTAGTCCCTAGGGACTGTTGTAGACCCTTCCAAAATTGTGATGTGAATCGAGGATCTCTATCAGATATAATAGTGACTGGGACACCATGTAATTTAATAATTTCTCTTATGTATAATGCTGCTAGGATATCCATAGACCATCGACTTTTGATTGGTATGAAATGTGGAGATTTAGTTAATCGGTCTATGATTACCCATATACCATCGTGTCCACCTCTTGTCTTAGGTAACCCCATAATGAAATCTATCCCTATACTCTCCCACTTCCATTCGGGAATATTCAAGGGATGCAGTTTACCTGCGGGTCTAAAATGCTCTGCCTTTACTTGTTAACAAGTGAGATAGCGAGACAGGAAATCGGCTATTTCTCTCTTCATGTTGGGCCACCAGAAATTTCTTTTAAGATCTTGATACATTTTTATACTACCTAGGTGAATGGTACACATACTCGGTCTTTAAATAGCAATCTTCCATTCTTAATAGAAAAATCCGGCCTTTGTTCAACATTGGCCTTGATCTCCAATAATATAGGATCATCATTTTACAGCTTGACCAGATCTTCTATCAATGCAGGTTGAGCTTGAATATTAGCTAGGAAATAATCCTCCTTCCTGTCAATATCTAAGTTCAACTGAGCAAATTGAGGAATAAGATTAGTCATACTAATCATGAGACTTGATAGCATACCCATTGGTTTTCTGCTGAGTGCATCCGCAACAGCATTAGCCTTGCCAGGATGATATTGAATAGCAAAATCAAAGTCTTTGAGATATTCTAACCATCTCCTCTGCCTCATATTTAGCTCTCTTTTAGAAAATAAGTACTTCAAGCTTTTGTGGTCCGAGTAGACCGTAAACTTTTCTCCATAGAGATAATGGCGCCAAATTTTCAAGGCAAAAATGACAGCTGCTAATTCCAAGTCATGCACAAGATAGTTTTTCTCGTGACGTTTCAATTGTCTTGAAGAATAACAAATTATATTTCCATTTTGCATGAGGACACACTCTAAGCCAATACCTGATGCATCCGTATATACTTCGAATCCACCACCTTCCATCGGTAGTGTTAGAATAAGAGCTGTAGTAAGATGATTCTTAAGAGTTTGGAAACTCTTTTCACACTCCTCTGACCAGACAAATGGATTTTCTTTTCTTGTGAGTCTAGTTAAAGGAACTGCAATCTTTGAGAAATCCTTAATGAATCTTCTATAATAACCAGCTAGACCTAGAAAACTTCGTACTTTCGATACGGTCATTGGCCGGCTCCAATTCTTGACGGCTTCTACCTTAGAAGGATCCACATCGATACCTTCTTTTGAAATAATGTGGCCTCGGAATGAAACTTCTTTGAGCCAGAATTCACACTTATTAAGCTTGGCATAGAGTTTATGTTCTTTAAGTGTTTCTAAAGCTATCCCCAGATGTTCTCCATGTTCTTTCTTGGTCTTGGAATATATCAAGATGTCATCGATGAAGACGACGATGAATTGGTCTAGATATGACTGGAAAATACTGTTCATAAGTTGCATAAATGCTGTTGGGGCATTAGTTAACCCGAACGGCATTACCACGAATTCATAGTGGCCATAACGACTTCAAAAAGCCGATTTATAAATATCTTCTTCTTTAATTATCAGCTGATGATAACCTGATCTAAGGTCTATCTTAGAAAAATATTCTGCTCATGAAAGCTGATCGAAGAGTTCATCAATACGCGGCAACGAATACTTATTTTTGATTGTAAGTTGATTTAGTCGCCGGTAATCGATGCATAGCCTGAGAGAACCATCCTTCTTCTTGACAAATAGAACCGGCGCACCCCAAGGGGATGTGCTAGGTCTGATAAAGCCCTTATCCAGTAGTTCCTGTAACTGCTTCTTTAGTTCTTTGAGTTTTATGGGGGACATCCTGTAAGGGGCTATAGAAATAGGTGCTGCTCCTGGAATGAGTTCAATAGTGAGGTTTACTTCCCTCTCGGGTGGTAAACTAGGTAATTCGGATGGGAACACATCGAAGAATCATTTACAATAGGAATGTCTGCTAAGATAACTCTTTGGATTCGGTAACACTAACAGAAGCAAGAAAAGCATCACATCCTTGCGAGATAAGTTTGCAAGCGTGAAGAGAAGATATGATAGTAGGATGCTTCTTGTACTTGATGTCAATAGAAGAGAATCTTGGAAGATCGGGTTTTCGGAAGGATATAATCCTATTTCGGCAATTGATATAAGCATCATGATCTACAAGCCAATCTACCCCTAAAATGGCATCATAACCTTTCATGTCAAGGCATACTAAGTTTGCGGGGAGATTATGACCTTCTACTATCACTTCACTATCAGGATAATAGTCGGTAAGCTTTGTTCCAGATCCTAAGGGTGTGATAATAGCTAGATCTGAAGGTAAGGGAACTGATGCAATTGATAATGTTTTTGTAAAAGTATTGCAGATAAAAGAATGCGAGGCACCAGTATCGAATAGCACAAATGCAGGACGAGAATAAATTTGAAGAGTACCTTCCATAAGCCCAGCATCCTTGGGTGCTTCCTTTTGTTCTAAAACAGCATTGAGGCGAGCTTGCCTCCTACGTCCTCCACCAGACGATTGGTCTTTCATAAGGGGGCAATCTGGCATGCGATGCTCCCTGCTTCTACAACGTACACAAGCGCCGAGATACTTCCAGCATTCCTCAGCCGAATGGCCAAATTTTTCACAAAACGTGCAAGCTATAGCAACTTGCTCCTTCTCTTCCTTGACTTTCTTTTGCTTATGAGAACTTCCACCATTCCCATTCCTGGATCTTTTCTTACTATCACGACTTTTGTAGGTCTCCGTGATGCTGAACTTTTCTTTCTTATAACGCCGATCTGAGCGTCAGCTGGATTCTTCTCCTTTCCCTTTTAAATTTTTGACCTTCTCCAAGGTCCTTTCACACAAATACGCTCGTTGAACCATTTCCGCATAAGTATAGATGTTTTGGGTCCCGAGCTACTGAATGAAACTGGGTCGTAACCCGTCCATGAACCGATTTGCCTTCAATAAATCAGTGCTGATAAGATGCGGTGCGTAAGGGGCAACCGTCATCATTCCTTGCCAAAGAGTGGCGAACTCCATAGCCTCTCTCCTTTACGTGCTCAGAAAAGTACTTGGCATGGAATAGGGTAAGAAAACCATCCCAGGTATGAGGTGCATCGGCCGAAGGTGCCAGAGCCGACTTCCACCATGTACGGGCATCTTTGTTGAGTTGAAAGGTTACGAGATGCACCTTCTCTTCATCGGTGCATTGATGACGTCAAATATCCGATTCATTTCATCTATCCAGTTCTCTGCCTCGTCAGGATTAGAAGAACCATAGAAATGCGGAGGGTTTAAGCTCCGAAAGTTGCGATGCAAATCACCAGCCCTTGCTCCTGCGCCAGCTTGCGCCATGGTTTGTAATGCTTGAGTGAGGCCAGCAACCGTTTGTTGCATGCCATCCCAATTTATGCGATGAGGCATGGTAATAAAAAGGTACCTAAGAGAAAAATAACAACTTGTTATTTCTCGTGAAATTGGAAGGAAAATCAATCTTAAAACTAATTAACTATCTTATCCTGGGTTCTACCCATTTCTCACAAGGGTGAGGAAATTTCTTCCTTAGTTCATAGGTAGGGGTCCTTAAACCTTGGACTTATCCTATGACATGACTCTTCTTCCTATGTTCTGAGACTTAGGCTCCGATACCAACTTCACTGTCATGCCCCGAGCCTTTATGACAATGGAAGACACGATCGAGAAATGTGAATAGCTGGCATGGTAAGCCTCTTGCAAGTAAGAATGATCAGAGCGTAAGACAATCACACACATAAATACAATTGCATAATAATTTAGTCAAACTCCAACTTTATTTCATAAATTATCAAAATATTCTTTTACAATAGCCTTTTCATCATTTTCCATTCCACTAGACCCAAGAAATGAGAACTTACAAAGACTCGATCTAACATTGTAGACTTCCTAAGTCTTCACTCTCCATTTGATATGACTTTCATTCACTCTCGGACCCGCTACTTGTATAACCTGAATCTGAATTCGTATCACTTTCATTTTCTGAAAAAGATTAGAAATAGGTAATGAGCACACTTGCCCAGTAGGTATCTTCGCATCAACATGAAGGTATCATTAAAGTAATTAACATTTTAGCTCTAGAGAAATAAGGTAAAATCATGCAAATGCGATCAATCACGCGGTTAAACCAAAGTAACAAGATGATCCTGTAAGATAGAATGAGAGCAAGAATCAACTAGCAAGAATGTAAGAAGAACATGTTATTGGCCTTTCATGAACAAAAATGTATCGAGAATGTACTAGCAAGCCACATAATCATCACTCCAGTATCTTTTTCTTATGAGCAAGTACTTCGTGAATTTCTGTGGAATATCAAGTCATGTACAAGAAAGTCATGTCGTGCCGTATCGTGGATCTTCACTTATTTATAGAGAAAGTACTCCCAGTGCAATGCGACGCCAATAGCATCATACCCCATGGTTTATAATAGTATGTTTCCGACAATCAGCCAAGGGGACTGGCATAGAGCCCTTGAACACAATCAGTGCTCGATCGCATCTTCAAGTATAAATCAAGCTACTTCCACGCATGTAACAATAAAGTATGGCCAACAAGGTATAATTCAATAAGTTCATGATAACACTATTCAATGAATGAACGCTTCAATTTAATAATGCGAGAGTCAAGAATGATTTTAACAAGGTTATGCTTATGGAAATAAATCGGCAGCATAACGGTACATTTCTTTAACTTCCATTCATTATATTAAGTTTCTTGATTAATATGATAAGTCCTAGACCATTATCAAGCCATCTAGGAACTTTAGAATATCAACCCTTGGGTCAAACCTCGGGTTAAGCACTCAAACAATGTTACGGTCAAGTACAGGGCCGTTACACTTATGTGACACACCAGTAGTGGGCCGTTACATTAGTCTGAATCCAGAAATAGCAAAATAGACTTAGTTCAATGTGACGGTCTTGTACTGGGCCATTTCATTCACGTGACGGTCTAGCCTTGATCAGTTAGAACGACTGATTCCAGAAACAATAATTGGACTCAGTTAAATGTGACGGTTGTATATTGGGCCGCTACATGGGTCTGACAGTCCAATATAGGTCTGTTACATTAATAGAACCAGAAAATATCGATAGTGCTTTCTAATCAATTGGGTTTTAATGGTACAACCAACTCGACGTCCTAGTGGGAATCCCAGGCTCGCAGAGAATTACGGAGGCCTTGAAACAAGATTTTCTAGTCCATTGGAAGGAATATCCAATAGAGAGGTCCTCATGTCCAAGAATAATGTTCCTATAGTGTAAAGTGTAAACTAATGGACAACATACCGGAATATGTGCCATGTACTTAAAGAAAATGACTCTATTGATAGAGAGCATGTGTAACAATATGAAATCATGATAAAACTCCGTCAATACATCATTTAAAATCATGGAGTTAATACAAACTATAGTGCTTTGGCATGAAATTAACATAACTTAAAATAACATAAGACACCTTAATCATGCACTTTCGATTATGAATCAGCAACTAAACTTAAAGTCATGAAAATAGGTCCAAACTTAGCTATGTAAGCTTATTTATAAGTAAACTTTAATCGGTTATCATTCTGTCTCGGGATGACAGAACACAGTGTCTGACGGTCTAGGATATGCGCGTTACAGTACTTGTGACGATTTATCGTAGGGCCGTTACAGTGTTGTAACGCACTGAGTATGGGCCTTTAGAGATAACAGAGAAATTTAAAAACAACAGAAGGTGTGACGGCTTGTCGTAAGGCCGTTAGATCATTGCGACGGTCTTACCTTGAGGCGTCAAATAGTCTGTTGGCCGTAAAATAAAGTAAATGTTTATGAAAATATAACATGCCTAGAAATCAAAATACTACAACTATTCCAGACATGATAAACAAAGTATAGGGCAACTACATGCATGGGTTTTAGTGGATAGACAAGATAATATCTTTTATTTTCCATTTAGGGCTAAGAGATGCATGAATGTATAGAACTATTAAAACATGAAATCTATGATCTATCATGCATGAAATCAATCAAAACTAGAGGGCTTTTATCCCTAACAAGATGCTTTTGCCAATCATGAGATGACCTACCTTTTAATCTGGGCTTTAATCTTCCAATTTGGGACTGCAAGACACGCCCTAGTTCTTCCCTTCCTAAGATTTTTCAACAACTTCACATCGCTCTATCTCTCCAATCTCTTGACCTAAAGACGTGAAATTTTGAGGATAGTAAACTGAAACTAAGGTGATCAAAAAGTATTAAAGGACTGAACTCTAATTACCTCGTTTAGACGTCCTAATCTCTTGATCTTCAGGGGATTTTGCTCTGAATTCTGGGCTGCTATGACTGAATCAGCGACTTTGGAAGCTTCTATTTCCTGGGTTGGTTAATCTCCTAGCACGAAATTTGGAGCACTATTAATCTAAAGTATACTAAACAAAATCTTCTAAAGAACTTACCCGAAATTATGACTCCTTACCTTGATTCTTCACGAGCCAAAAGTAAGGGTCGCTCAGTTCAGAACTAGGTCCTATTTATAGGGTTTTGGCTAAGGTTTGAAGATTAGATCGATTCTAGAGTCCTTAATTTGCCAGAACCTGATCCCTAAGAGTCCTTAGTAATGTTATAAGCTCTCCCAAGTTGATCTTCTGCAGATAGGATCCCAAAGTTTCAATCTTTTTGCTCGTTCTTCTATTCACTGAACAGACAGGATGTAACGCATCAAGACTGGTGCGTTACATGGCTGTGACGGTCGCACGATAGACCGCTACATCCAACGTGCACAGAGTTCAACATCAATCAAACTCTTTTATTAAGTATCCATAAAAATGGTATTTTATCCTTAAAATACGTAAATAGGCTAAATAACCTTCTAGAATATGGGCCAAACTTAATGGGCTTGGTCCTTAAACCTTTTGGATTTTATTTAAATAGACTAGGTTAGTTATTTTACATAATTGGGCCTTATAATAACTTATTAGTACAATAATCCTTTTAATAATCTATTTAGCCCTTATAAATTCTAGAAAATTCTATAAATAACTCAGAAATTATTACATAAATTCTGGGGCACTACATCGCTCTACCTCAACAATTTTACTTAGATAATCAGAATTTTTTCTAAGAGTGATCAGGTTCAAATAATTCCTTTTTACGCGAGTAGACGCATGGAGCTCATGCCAGAATCCCCAGTTACTCTGAATACTGAACCATTTCACCTCATTTTTAACAGAGGTACTTTAGTCAACACTTTTCAGAAATGAACCACATCACGTCTCAGGTGACATGTGCCCAGTTTACTCAGTGAGACTGAGCATTACTCTGTCTTACATTTTCATTTCAGATTTTTCAACAATGATAGGTAGGTAACTTTTTTCTCAACTGTCTCTTCAACATACATGCATCAAGTTTAACATCTCAAGAGTGTTGAAAAGAAATTCCTATATCCTTATCTTTAACACTCATTTTCACATTTTGGCATGAAGTGTGCGAATTTGATTCAGCATGTATACTGAAAATATTATGAATACATAACAGTGCAACTCCCCTTAAATAGATGCACTTATGAAATATGAACTCCCCCCCAGAGTGTACGACATGAAACACTCCAATAATGACTCAAATGCAGCATTATTTATCAAGAAGACATAAGGTCATAGAAGTTTCAAGGATGGGGGTGAATAACATGTAATAGCAAGCAAGCACGCAAAGGGAATGCATGCAACATGCAATGCAAATATGCAATGTGATGCAAAATTGCTGATACCATGAATGGATACCAATTGAATGAACTAGATGCAGCTAATGCATGAGTTCTAATGCAATGCAACATGTGAGCATATAAGAATGTAATGCAATATGCAATGGCAAGATGCAAGAGCTTATTTTTCAAATCAGTGAAACAAAATTCTCATTGAAATCATCCACATTCTATTCATGAATCAACAAAAAAAATTTATGACATGACATTTATGAATAAGGGTGCATAAATGATCATAATTAAGCAATGCAGCCTAATTTTCAGAATTGTTCAAAATCAGATTTTCAGAAGTCTTTCCCAAGTTTTGAAATGAGAAAACATCCAGAAGTCAAATGTTTGAATCATTTGATCAAAAACATATTTTTCAAATTAAATAGCTCAGCTCAAGGATTCATTCACAAATCAACCAATCATAAGCCAGTCAAATTTTTCAACATCTGGTACGAGACGGAGATTTTAGTCCGAAGACCCAACTCAACGTATAGGGAATGCTTCCAAGTGGACATAATCCACTCTTCCACAAACGTCAATTGATATACTAGATGTGCAGTTCAATTCAGGTGTGATCATGTAATTCAAGTTGAGAAATATATAATAGCCAATCATATTTCTTAAGATCTTCAATTTGGTTCAACTAATTTAATAAGTTCATCACATCAAACAGAGTTGCATACCTGAGTTCAGCAGTCATCACCACATGCCTTCAAGATCCAAAATCACTAATGTCATGAAGGTCAACATTTTGCAAGCCCAATTCTCATAATCTAAGCAATGATGCGGCATAAGCTTTGAACACTTATCAATCAACTTACAGCTTCACTTCACATTATGCATGAGTTATATAAATGACCTTTCAACAGAAAGACATGCATCCTATGACCTAAATGGACACATGACTCTTGGTACCAGGCGGAGGCACATTCTCACGCATGGTGATAGGCTCCAGACAAGAATGACTTGCCCTTCCTCAAGTCACCATTTGATATACCATGTAGTCAAGCAACGATAATCAAACATATGAATTTTCAGATTTATGAAATGCAGGCATGCAATGGTGGTTTATGAAAAGTGCAATTGCATTCTAATTGCAAAAATAGTTTTTTTATTTTTATATATGGAGATTGGGTTGAAGCAAGTGTGAGTTTTTCAAATAGAGCTCAGAATTATTTTTAATACTTGTGCCTTGAGCATCAACCATCTTCCAAGTCTTCCACTTGCAATCCAAAGAAGAATATAATTCAGTTCACCCATTAAGCTTACTTTGAAATCTTCTTGCACAATCCCTGCAAATTGTTCAAAAAAAGCATTATTAGTAGCCCAAAAAAAATATTAACCACATATGCATGAACCACTAATATGTCTTTACCTGCTTACCTTGTGAAAAAATGTTTGATCATCCTTACCTAATGAATCCGTTCTCAATCAAAAGAGATGTGCACCTTTCATACCATGCCTTGGGTACTTACTTTAGCACGTACAAGGACTTTCACCAACTTGTGCTTGAGTCGATCCGGGAGGTTGTTCAAGTTTTGGTATCCCATCTCCTAGTGGCAATTGACTAGGTTCTCATCATTTTTCATCCTTTCAAGGTATTCCTTTAGTTGATTCAAGCTTGACTATGGATGGCCAGCATCACTTGGACTTAGGGAGTGTAATCTGCATCCAAAGACAAAAGGACTTAAATTGTCAATTTTGATTCAAACAATGACATGAAAAATTCCCTTATCAACTAATACCCCATTAAGAAAGGTCTAGACATGATGCATGACTCAGATATGAGCCTAAACACTAAGCTCAAAAGATGAATGTGGTTGCTCCCCCTTTGTGTGTGCATGAATGCAAGATGTTTAGTAACATCAAAATGTCATGTGCAGTCATGGAGGTGATGAAGACAAGAGAAATGTAATGCATTGTGACATGAATTCATTCTAGTTGAAAAGAAGATTCTTCAACTTTTGTGCATGACAGCATGAGAGGGTGTATGCAAACACAACGTATGTGGTAGAATCATGATTGGGAGGATTTTCAAGCTCTCCTACAACAAGATGCTATATGACAAGTGATATATACATAAATATGCAAACAACTAAGGATGGAATGCATGTACAAATATATGCATTGATCACATAACTATTCAACACATGGTAAATCACAACTTAGCATCTTTTCTAGAGAAGTGAGAGGGATATCACCTGAGTGTTCAGATTTCAGATTTGATTTTTCTTTTAACCCTACTTGAGTCACTTGACTCGTGTGCCTTACCTTCTTGATTGAAAGTAGATTTCACGCTTCACATTTCAAGGCACACTTGCAAAACTGATTTCTCATTTGACATTCTTAGGTACCCAAATCTTTTTGGGTCCTTGATGGTTAGTGGCAACATAGACATGTGATTTTCAATGTTTGACAGCATTCAAATCATCATTTTCCTTTAGAAAGTGATCATGCTTAACATTATCAGTTTTGCCAGAATGATTGGAGGAAACACGTGGCATTATATTTTTTCTTCTCATTGGTTCTACTAGTTTGTGTATGTGAGCATAACGTGTTGAGTGAAAACTCTTTTATTCATTAGTAACCAGCAATGTGAAGTTGTATGACCCATTTTACCACAGTGATTACAATGCATGGAAGATTTTGTGATGAATGTTTTCTTTACATTTTTCAAACCAGCTTGGTTTCTACATGCTCTAAAATCATCACTCTTCATAATGAAACAATCATGCATCATGTGTCTAAGTTTTTCACAGTAAAGACAGGAGACATTTCTTTTCTTAGATGCATGGGATTTCACATGAATGTTTCTAGCATGCACAATTGAGACATTCACACTATTTTTCGAATTATGCTGAGTTCTTGGCATAGTGTGCTGCTGGGAGTTGGATTTAGAGGTGCTGGGAGTACATGCGCTATGTCACGCCCTGAGCGTGGAAGGAACCCGGAGATGCGTGACGATTTTATATCAATCATGTCAATCAGAGCATTAGTGTATTCAACACAAAGACAGAGCGCGCAATAGTAAAATAATCCAATCCTTTATTTCATCAAAACCTTCAAAGTACTTCTATTACAATCCTCTTAATGAGAATACTGGGACTCAGATAAAGTAAAAATACAATGGATGACTCAAGAAAATAGAAAGTATAAGACTAGTAGACGCTTGGATAGTTGGAGTAGCTCTAATCTCATCACTCTTGACTTTCCCCATCCGAAAGAGTTTCATCCTCGGACTTACCTAAAAAATAAGGGAAAAACACTATGTGAGTGTACGCTGAGTAGGGATTATATCTCAAGAGCTAGCTTGCTATAAGTAGATTACATGTTACATGAAATGCAATAAGCTATACATGCTCGCATAGAACGACAATAGAGAATGTATAACAAGAGAATAGAGAATGTATATCAAATGATAGTGAGTGAACTAACAAGTCTTTCAAGAAATCATGCTAAGATAGAAAGATAATCAAGCACGTATATCTATCATGTCATGGCAAGAGTTGGCTATCATGTTTCAAGCAAGTACAATAAATACCCTTTCTGGGTCACGCAAGTCATGTCATGTCAAGACAAGTCAAGTACGAGATTTGTGGAATGTCTGTCAAGCTAGTCATGCACTTCGGTACAATGCCATATCGTGATCATTACAACTCCCATGGACACTAGTACTTTTGGGTGCTCCTCCCAAGACCAGACCGGGCCCAATATGCACAGACATTAATCATGTATTTTTGACATCCACCATAGTTATAGCCAATATAGAATTCCAAGGATTCAAGCTGGTATGAACTTTAAAGTAGATCGTGCGGAATAGAATCACAAGGATCGAACATGATGTATAAGGACGATAATAACGTTATAACCACGATTCGCTTTAAATCTAGGTGGAATCGACTCCCTAACTTGGGTGCCATGACAATAAGAATAAGTGCTCACATAGAGATGGTCGCTCGTTCTTGCACATGATAAGGTAGATAGAATTAAGGTCCACAAGTATGGCACATCATTCTTAAGAAGTATTAATGGCATGGTTTCCCATTCCATTTATTAAAGAGTATTCTCATGACATCAAAATAGCATATCATGAGGTCCGGTACCATGTTTCTTTAGAGTGACATGGAAATCAAGTAGTGTCATGGGTTTTGATGGTACAACCTGCTCGGCTGCCTTGAGGGAATCCAAGGCTAGCGATGTCACGCCCCGAGCGCGGAAGGTACCCGGAGATGCGCGACGAGTTTATATCAATCATGTCAATCAGAGTATTAGTGTATTCGACATCAAAAATCAGAGATGCGCAAAAGTAAAGATAACCCAGTCCTTTATTCCTTCATAAGAATATGTCTATTACAAACCTTGAAGTACTAACTAAAATAAAGGAAAATACAAGGTTGACTCAAGAAAATATGAAAAAGACTAGATAACACGGAAGAAGCTCTATCTCTTTCACTCTTAATTTTCCCCATCCGTTTGAGTTCCCTCATCGTCGGACTTACCTGAAAAGTAGGGAAACACTAAGTGAGCGAACGCTCAGTAGGAAATTATATCTCAAGAACTAGCAATGGGTTTAAGTAATTACATCTTTCATGAATGCACTATAGCTATGCATGCTCGCATAAAACGACAAGATAGAGATAGTGTATAACAATAAGATAGCGACGAGAACTAGTCATGAACTTTCAAGAACTTATATCAAAAGATATCAAGATATTCAAGCAAGTGTATTCATCATGTCATGTTGGAATCTGGCTATCACGTTCAAGCACGCAAGTATGCAATTACCCTTTTTCGGGTCACGCAAGTCATGTAATATCAAGTCAAGTACAAGTACAAGATTTGTGGAATGTTCAATCAAGCTAGTCATGCACTTCGGTATAATACCAATACCGTGATCAATCAACTCCCATGGGCACAAGTACTTTCGGGTACTCCTCCCAGGACCAAATCGGGCCCTATATGCGTAGGCATTAATCATGTATTTTAACATCCACTTTTGTGTATAGCCAATATGGAATTTCAAGAATAAAGCTTGTAGATACGTAGGATAACTTGGATAGAATAGAGTCCAAAAATATAACACTTGACATAGAATGACGATAATAACGGTACAATCACGATTATCGATAAAACTAGGTGGAATTGGTTCCCTAACTTGGGTACCATGACAAATAAGTATGGACACTCTTTATATAGAATTGAGGTCCACATGAACAGCACATCAATGGCAAGACGTCCTCATTCTTAATATAGTATTGAGGTCCACAAGAACATCATGTTGAATATAGAATTGGGGTTTACAAGAACATCATAACAATGTTGATATAGAGTTGGGGTTTACAAGAATATCATGACAATGTTGATATAGAATTGGGGTTTACAAGAACAGCATCAAATGGCATGATAACCTCATCCCATTAAGAGAATTCTCATGATACACACTTTGCATAACATGAGGGCCGGTATACCATGTTTCTTTAGAGTGATATGGCAAAATAGTGTAATGGGTTTTTATGGTACAACGAGCTCAGTCGGCCTTGAGGGAATCCAAGGCTGCGAGGAGACTTACGGAGGTCTCTATGACTAACTCGCTAGTCCAAAGGAATGGAATGTCCAATGGAGAGCTTGTATGTCAATGAGAATTAGTGGGTAAACGATAAATCATCATGAAAAGTGGGACTATATTCACGGACTGGAAATATAGTGCCGATATATATATATATATATATATATATATATATATATATATATATATATATATATAAAACCCTTCGGTGACAGTAACCAGTGTAAAACAATAATACAGAAAATAGCGACTTAAGCTAAGTCATTAATTATCCAATTAACGCCTTACTCAGGGGCGTTTATTCACAATTTGACAATTATCCAATTAACGCCTTACTCAGGGGCGTTTATTCACAATTTGACGACTTATACATTAGTCGTCCCTTCAATATTTCTATTCTACAGAAAATCAATATTCTGAAATTTTAACAAAAATGCGCCCTAGACAGGGGCGTTACTTTTCAATTAGCGCCCTGGTCTAGGGCGTCAGTTCAATAAGAGACGACCTTGTTCAGGTCATTAATCCAGCAATTTTCCAAATTTCAGATAATAAAATTTCAGGAACAATTTATATAGTCAGGACCAGAAAATTAGCAGGATTCAATCAGGATGAACATGCATTAGATTAGGTTCATGGTTTCATAGATATCGAGTTTTAAACATGGGTAATTATCAATTTATATGAAATTGACGACTACTAGGTAGGGCGTCAAAACAAGAATTAGCGCCCTTGTCAGGGTCGCTTCTTTCAAAATTTTACAGAAAACATTTAAAACCATGATGAAACTATATGCATGGACAACATATGATTTTATTAAGGATCTTAAATTAATTTGGGCTACGTTTCTTGAGAAGACCTACCTGATGATTATCTGGGTGAAGATACGTGAAGAGAAACGATACTCTGTTTTGCAACAGAGTCTTCTGATCATCGGCAGAAGAAGAAGAAGATGATGATGTAGAACTCCACGTTCTTCAACTATACGAGAGTTCCTTCTCGATGCAGGCAACCTACAGGAGAATAAGATGAAGAAGCATTAGTTTTCTCCAAAATACTCAACTGAAGGCAGAGGAAGAAGAACATCTGTTCTTCACGGTTGACAGCAGCAGCACGATGAAACAGATCGCCAAAATAGCGGTCTAGGTCGATCGGGAGGATATTTATAGAATTTTAGGGGATCCTATTAGGGTTAGAGTTGTATTGGAAGTAATACTTCCATGATAGAGTCCTTACCATACTCCACCTTCGACGTAGTTATCCATAACTTGCCCTGGATAGACTCCTAGGTCGAACGAAACTCGAACTGAATTAACGTCTTAAGCGAGGGCGTCGAATTTAAATTGACGCCTTGTCGAGCGTCGTTACTTATGTAAACGCGCCCATGTAGAGGGCGTTTCATTTCCTTTCCTCAATTTTATTTTTCCCGTCGTTTGAAATTTGACGCCCTATTGTCTAGGCGTCCCTTTTAAATTAACGCCTTATACAGAGGCGTTTCCTTTTGGATCAGCGCCTTGATAAAAGGCGTTATTTTCCTCTTGATCAATGATTTACTCATTTAGGCTCTTTGTCATCTATTTACTTATCTTTTATTTTTAATTTGATTTATTTAAAAATCTTATTTTTATCAGGGTTGCTACACCCTCCCCTACTTAAAAGAATTTGGTCCCCAAATTCAATAGTATATATATAAGTGGAGAGCGTAGAGTATATAACTTAAAATAATTCTAAAAATCGCTTCCTCATGGATTCCTCGGTCTCCCACGTAGCTTCATGTTCGGAGTTCTTATTCCATTGTACCTTAAGCATGGGAATAACCTTATTCCTTAGGGTACGTACTTCACGATCTAGTATCTTCATAGGCTTCTGCTCATATGTGAGATCCTTCTGGATCACTAAGTCTCCATGATCAATAATATGTGATGGATCGTGCACATACTTCTTCAACATAGATATGTGGAATACATTATGTACATCGACAGTTGAGGAGGCAATGCGATGCGATAAGCAACCTCGCCAACTCGTTCCAGTATCTCGAAGGGTCCGATGAATCTTGGTGTAAGCTTGCCCTTAACACCAAATCTCTGTATGCCACGTCCAGGCGATATCTTGAGAAATACATAATCTCCAACTTGGAATTCAAGATCTCTCCTTCTCGTGTCGGCATAAGCCTTTTGTCTAGACTGAGCAACTCGCAGTCTTTCTCTAATCAATTGTATCTTCTCAGTGGCATCCCTTACCATGTCTGGACCTAATAGTTATTTTTCTCCAACTTCGTCCCAGCATAAGGGTGATCGGCAACTCCTTCCGTATAAGGCTTCGAAAGGTGCCATTTGTATACTTGCCTGGTAGCTATTATTGTATGCAAATTCCACCAACGGCAAGTGATCATGCCAGCTTCCATCGAAATCAATGATGCAAGCTCTGAGCATATCTTCAACTACCTGATTAGTTCTCTCGGTCTAACCATCTATTTGAAGATGAAAAGCTGTACTAAAGTTAAGCCTTGTTCCCAACGAATGTTGTAGTCCCTTCCAAAAATGAGAAGTAAAACGAGGATCTCTGTCAGACACGATTGAAATAGGAATGCCATGTAATCTGACTATTTCCTTGATGTATAATGCAGCCAAAACATCAACTGACCATCGGCTCTTTATTGGCAAGAAATGCGCCGATTTAGTCAATCGGTCAATAATAACCCATATTCTATCATGTCCTCCTTTTGATTTAGATAAATCCATAATGAAATCCATGCTAATATTCTCCCACTTCCATTTGGGAATATCTATAGGATGTAATTTTCCAGCATGCTTTTCGTGTTCCGCCTTGACCTGTTGGCAAGTGAGACAGCGTGATACATAGTCTGCTATTTCCCTTTTCATGTTGGGCCACCAAAAATTCCTCTTCACATCTTGGTACATTTTGGTTGATCCTGGATGAATCGTGTATCTTGATCTATGAGCTTCATCTAAGATCTTCTTCTTTAACTCGAGACAATCCGGTATGCAAGTTCTATTCCTGAACATTAATCTTCCTTCATAAGTTATTTGGAAATCAGATTGTCCTTCCAATCTGCCCTTGATTTCCACTAATATTGGGTCATCATCCTGAAGTGCTTGTGTTTCAGTTAATAGGTCTGGACGAATGCTTATGTGAGACAATGTGACACTTTTGAAGTCCGTGTCCATGCTTATATTGAGCTTAGAGAATTGCTCCAGCAACTTCCATTCTTGAATCATACAATTGGCTAACAGTGCTCTCGGCTTTCGACTAAGGGCATCTGCTACATGATTACCCTTTCCGGGATAATATTGTATATTGAACTCGAAGTCCTTGAGATATTCTAGCCAACATCTTTGCCTCATATTTAGTTCCTTTTGAGAGAAAAGATACTTGAGACTCTTGTGATCGGAGTATACAGTAAACTGCACTCCATATAGATAATGTCTCTAGATCTTTAGTGCAAATACTACCGCGGCTAATTCTAAGTCATGGACGGGGTAGTTCTCTTCATGCTTCTTTAATTGACGAGAAGAGTAAGCTATAACCTTTCCTTGTTGCATTAGAACACATCCGAGGCCAATGCCAGAAGCATCAGTGTATACCTCGAATTTCTCTCCTTTCATTGGTAAAGCTAAGACAGGAGCTGTAGTAAGATGATCCTTGAGAGTTTGGAAGCTTCTTTCACATTCCTCACTCCATTCGTAACGGATCTCCTTGCGAGTTAACCTCGTAAGTGGTACGGCAATCTTAGAGAAATCTTTGATGAATCGCCTGTAATAGCCGGCAAGACCTAAGAAACTTCGGATCTCGCTAGCATTGGTCGGTCTTTCCCAATTTCTTACAGCTTCAACTTTTGATGGATCTACTGATAAGCCATCCTTTGATATAACATGTCCGAGAAAAGTCACTTCCTCAAGCCAGAATTCACACTTGCTGAGTTTTGCATATAATTGGTTTGCCCTTAATATTTATAATGCAATCCTTAAGTGCTCCTCATGCTCTTCCTTGGTCTTGGAATAAATCAATATATCATCGATAAAGACCACCACGAATTGATCCAAATAAGGCCTGAATATACTATTCATCAACTGCATAAAGGCAGCAGGGGCATTCGTTAGTCCGAAAGGCATAACAGCAAATTCATAATGGCCGTACCTACTTCTGAATGCAGTCTTATGAATGTCCTCATCCTTGATTCTTAACTGATGATATCTCGACCTAAGATCAATTTTGGAAAAGTACTTGGATCCTGAAATTTGATCAAATAACTCATCGATTCTCGGTAGTGGATACTTATTCTTGATCGTGAGATGATTCAATTATCGATAGTCGATGCATAACCTCATGGATCCATCTTTCTTCTTTACAAATAATACAGGCGCTCCCCATGGGGAAGTACTTGCTCTTATGAATCCTTTCTTAATGAGTTCCATCAATTGCTCCTTTAACTCCTTGAGTTTAGCAGGCGACATTCTATACGGTGCCTTAGAAACTGGACCCGCACCAGGAACTAAATCGATGGTGAAGGCCACTTCTCTTTGCGGGGGTAATCCAGGCAAATCTTCCGGAAATACGTCCGGAAATTCTTTCACAACTGGGATATCTTCTATCTTAGTTTCCTTAGCCTCCTTAATCGTGACGAATGCAAGGAAAGATACACATCCTTTCCTGATGAGCTTGCTAGCTCGGAGAGCCGAAATAAGAGGGGTTTTGCTTTGCCTCTTGGGGCTAGTAAAGATCAGTTCTGGAAATTCCACGAAAGTAACCTTGCTATTGCGGCAATCGTCCGTTGCCTGATAATTAGATAACCAATCGCTCCTAGTACGACATCATACTCCTTTAGATCTAAACATATAAGATCAATAGGGAGATTCTTACCATGAACCAATACTTCACAGTTCTGGTAATGGTGTGTAATATCAGTCTCGTTTCCTAGAGGAGTAGACAAGACTAATTTTATCCATTCCGGTTCTAGGGGTAACGGATCAGCGAACTTCTTGGAAACAATTGAATGTGAAGCACCAGTATCAATTAAGACATATGCAGACTTGGACCAAACTTTCAGTGTACCTTCTACTAGTCCGCCTTCTTCTTCTTGTTCGGTCTCCTTAATTGCGTGAAGATGAGCATTCTTGGTTACTGGGCGCTTTCCGTCACCGGTTTGATCATTAAGTAATGGGCAATCGGGAATCCGATGCTCACGGCTCCCGCAACGGAGACATGCTCCAAGTTTCCTCTAGCACTCTTCGGCTTTATGACCAGCCTTGTCACAATGCTTGCATATTATATTCAAAGGTGTAGTAATGATAGAGAAGGGCTTGGTCTTCTTAAATTTTTGGTCTTGAGAAGAAGTACCTCCAATGCTAGGCCTCTTCTTGAAGTTGGGTTTAAAGGAACCCGAACTTGTAACTTGTTCCTTCTTATCCTTCCCACGGATTCTATCTGATAGCTCCGTGGCATCTTCTAATAATTGAGCTCGGCGTACTATCTCTGAGTAGACCTGAATATCCATTAGTGCCAGCTGTGTGATATATTGGGGCCTGAGCCCATTAAGGAACCTCCTAGCTTTCATCTTCTCGGTGCTAACTAAGTGCTTAGCATACCGAGACAATCTAGAGAATTGTGCCTCGTACTCCGCCACCGATAATGACCGTTGCTTGAGTGCGGCAAATTCGGTAGCTTTCTTTTCTTGGACTCGGTCCGAAAAATATTTAGCGTTGAAATGTTCAACGAATTCTTCCCATGTAACTTGGTCTTGATTTAAAGTAGCTTCTATCGATTCCCACCAGCATCGGGCATCCCTTTCCAACTGAAAGGTAGCTAATAAGACTTTATCTTGATCCGTGCACTGCATAACACGGAATATACGCTCCGTCTCCCTGATCTAGTGCTCTGCGTCATCCGGATCAGTAGAACCCATGAATTTGGGAGGGTTCATGTTCTTGAAGACTTGGTGGAGACTTCCGGCTCGTTGTGCACCTCCATGTGCTACTTGTTGCAGCACTTGAGTCATGCCTTGAAGTGTACGCTGCATGTTGCGCCACTGAGCACGTTCGGCAGCCATCATCCTACAATTACAATAACTAGATCAATACGTGATCTCATTTAGAAGCTAGCATTTCTATGTTAACTTTAACCCTTGGTTCTACCCAATCTCACCGGTTAAAGGTTAAACCTATCCTTGGACTTGGGTTTTCCTAGGAATTGAATACCCTAGGCTCTGATACCACAAAAACTATCACGCCCCAAGCGTGGAAGGTACCTGGAGATGCGCGACGAGTTTATATCAATCATGTCAATCAGAGTATTAGTGTATTCGACACCAAAAATCAGAGATGCGCAAAAGTAAAGATAACCCAGTCCTTTATTCCTTCATAAGAATATGTCTATTACAAACCTTGAAGTACTAACTAAAATAAAGGAAAATACAAGGTTGACTCAAGAAAATATGAAAAAGACTAGATAACACGGAAGAAGCTCTATCTCTTTCACTCTTGATTTTCCCCATCCGTTTGAGTTCCCTCATCGTCGACTTATCTGAAAAGTAGGGAACACTAAGTGAGCGAACGCTCAGTAGGAAATTATATCTCAAGAACTAGCAATGGGTTTAAGTAATTACATCTTTCATGAATGCACTATAGCTATGCATGCTCGCATAAAACGACAAGATAGAGAGAGTGTATAACAATAAGATAGCGACGAGAACTAGTCATGAACTTTCAAGAACTTATATCAAAAGATATCAAGATATTCAAGCAAGTGTATTCATCATGTCATGTTGGAATCTGGCTATCACGTTCAAGCACGCAAGTATGTAATTACCCTTTTTCGGGTCACGCAAGTCATGTAATATCAAGTCAAGTACAAGTACAAGATTTGTGGAATGTTCAATCAAGCTAGTCATGCACTTCGGTATAATGCCAATACCGTGATCAATCAACTCCCATGGGCACAAGTACTTTCGGGTGCTCCTCCCAGGACCAGATCGGGCCCTATATGCGCAGGCATTAATCATGTATTTTAACATCCACTTTTGTGTATAGCCAATATGGAATTTCAAGAATAAAGCTTGTAGATACGTAGGATAACTTGGATAGAATAGAGTCCAAAAATATGACACTTCACATAGAATGACGATAATAACGGTACAATCACGATTATCGATAAAACTAGGTGGAATTGGTTCCCTAACTTGGGTACTATGACAAACAAGTATGGACACTCTTTATATAGAATTGAGGTCCACATGAACAGCACATCAATGGCAAGACGTCCTCATTCTTAATATAGTATTGAGGTCCACAAGAACATCATGTTGAATATAGAATTGGGGCTTACGAGAACATCATAACAATGCTGATATAGTGTTGGGGTTTATAAGAATATCATGACAATGTTGATATAGAATTGGGGTTTACAAGAACAGCATCAAATGGCATGATAACCTCATCCCATTAAGAGAATTCTCATGATACACACTTTGCATAACATGAGGGCCGGTATACCATGTTTCTTTAGAGTGACATGGCAAAATAGTGTAATGGGTTTTTATGGTACAACCAGCTCAGTCGGCCTTGAGGGAATCCAAGGCTGCGAGGAGACTTACGGAGGTCTCTATGACTAACTCGCTAGTCCAAAGGAACGGAATGTCCAATGGAGAGCTTGTATGTCAATGAGAATTAGTGGGTAAACAATGAATCATCATGAAACGTGGGACTATATTCATGGACTGGAAATATAGTGTCGATATATATATATATATATATATATATATATATATATATATATATATATATATATATATATATATATATATAAAACCCTTCGGTGACAGTAACCAGTGTAAAACAGTAATACAGAAAATAGCGACTTAAGCTAAGTCATTAATTATCCAATTAACGCCTTACTCAGGGGCGTTTATTCACAATTTGACGACTTATACATTAGTCGTCCCTTCAATATTTCCATTCTACGGAAAATCAATATTCTGGAATTTTAACAAAAACGCGCCCTGGACAGGGGCGTTACTTTTCAATTAGCGCCCTGGTCTGGGGCGTCAGTTCAATAAGAGACGACCTTGTTCAGGTCGTTAATCCAGCAATTTTCGAAATTTCAGATAATAAAATTTCAGGAACAATTTATATAGTCAGGACCAGAAAATTAGCAGGATTCAATCAGGATGAACATGCATTAGATTAGGTTCATGGTTTCATAGATATCGAGTTTTAAACATGGGTAATTATCAATTTATATGAAATTGACGACTACTAGGTAGGGCGTCAAAACAAGAATTAGCGCCCTTGTCAGGGTCGCTTCTTTCAAAATTTTACAGAAAACATTTAAAACCATGATGAAACTATATGCATGGACAACATATGATTTTATTAAAAATCTTAAATTAATTTGGGCTACGTTTCTTGAGAAAACCTACCTGATGATTATCTGGGTGAAGATACGTGAAGAGAAACGATACTCTGTTTTGCAACAGAGTCTTCTGATCACCGGCAAAAGAAGAAGAAGATGATGATGTAGAACTCCACGTTCTTCAACTATACGAGAGTTCCTTCTCGATGCAGGCAACCTACAGGAGAATAAGATGAAGAAGCATTAGTTTTCTCCAAAATACTCAACTGAAGGCAGAGGAAGAAGAACACTTGTTCTTCACGGTTGACAGTAGCAGCACGATGAAACAGATCGCCAAACTAGCGGTCTAGGTCGATCGGGAGGATATTTATAGAATTTTAGGGGATCCTATTAGGGTTAGAGTTGTATTGGAAGTAATACTTCCATGATAGAGTCCTTACCATACTCCACCTTCGACGTAGTTATCCATAACTTGCCCTGGATAGACTCCTAGGTCGAACGAAACTCGAACTGAATTAACGTCTTAAGCGAGGGCGTCGAATTTAAATTGACGCCTTGTCGAGCGTCGTTACTTATGTAAATGCGCCCATGTAGAGGGCGTTTCATTTCCTTTCCTCAATTTTATTTTTCCCGTCGTTTGAAATTTGACGCCCTATTGTCTAGGCGTCCCTTTTAAATTAACGCCTTATACAGAGGCGTTTCCTTTTGGATCAGCGCCTTGATAAAAGGCGTTATTTTCCTCTTGATCAATGATTTACTCATTTAGGCTCTTTGTCATCTATTTACTTATCTTTTATTTTTAATTTGATTTATTTAAAAATCTTATTTTTATCAGGGTTGCTACAAGCGAAGTCTTACGGAGGTCTCTATGATAAAGTCACCGGTCCAAAGGAACGGAATGTCCCATGGAGGGTTCATCTATCACAGAGAAATAGTGGGTAATCGATAAAACATCATGAAATGTGGGGCTATATTCACGAAATGGAATATAGTGCCAGTATACACAACCTATGGTCATGGGTTATAGAAAACCACGAAAAGCAGGAAAATCAGGAGATCAGTAAATTGATGCTGAGCTTAAGTCTTCATTTTCTGAATTGGCGCCCTTGTCAGGGTTGTTAGTTCAGTAAGTGACGACTGTTCACTCAGTCGTTACATCCAGATTATGTAAATATTAATATCTAGAAACATTTTCCCATTTTGATCATTATAAAAATGACGCCTTTCATGAAGGCTTCAATTCTGTAAACAGTGCTCTAGTCAAGGGCGTCATATATCAAATTAAAGGGTAGGGTGTATGTCGTCATTTCAATATCTAGGAACATTATAACCATTTCTATAATTTCACAGTTTTTCACTAAATTGGCACCCGTTTACAGGGGCGTTCATTCAAATGACGACCTAATCCGGGTCGCTAATTCTTTGTCATATGATTTGCACCGGGCAGGTACAATCACAGACACATAGTTTTTGGAGTATGTCTGATCAAGATTCTAAAGACATGAACAGATAGAGAAAAATAGCAGGAATTTATGGACATGATCATGCATTAGTTTACATCTAAGGGTTCATAGTTATTAAATTTTGAACATGGTGTAATTATTAATTATCTAAGGAATTGACGATTGTTTGCACTGTCGTTGAATCAAATAGCGCCCTTGCTTGGGTCGCTATTTACATTTATGTAGTAAACGGAGAAAACACAATCCAGAAATGAAATCTGTAACTCTTATAGACCTATATGCATGTTTTTAACCTAGGAATTACAGGGTTTTGCTAAGTCTTGAGAAAACCTACCTTGCTTGATGTTTTGGTTGACAGACGATGAAGATGATGGAGAAGATGAACCACAACCGAAACTCTATTTTTAACAGAGGACTTGGTAGTAGAATAATAACAGCAGCTTCACCACGATAACAACTTGCTTCTTCTAGTAGAAGAACAGCAATGCAGTTCCCCTTAGAAGGATAAATAGGGAAGCAAAAGCAGCACCGGCCTCCCCCTTCTTTCGGACCTTCGTACAGCAAGGGAGAAGACGATGACGAAGAATTCTCGCGTTCTTCAGCAAGAGAAAGATGATGACGCTGATGAAGAACTGCTATATTCTTCACGTAGCAACACAACCAATTAGCAGGAAGAAGAGGAAGAAGATGAACTCCTACGTTCTTCACGTTCTCCACGGCAGGACGAAGAGGAAGATGATAGGAACCCCTCCTCGTATCAACAACGGGATGGAGAGGAAGGCTCCTTGATGCTTGGACGATCGACAGCATCAGTAGGTTTGATGAAGGAAAGAGCCAGTAGGTTGGCTCGATGGGAGGGGGTATTTATAGGGAAGGAATCCTAATGGGTTTTTAAGAGTTCGATTCGAACTAAAATTTTCTTGGTAGAATCCCTACTAAACTTAAATATACACGTATCAATCTCTTTCTTAATCAAAACTTACCCCGGATAACATCCCAGTTCGAACCAAACACCAACGGTTCTGTTTGTAAATGACGCCTAATGTTGGGGTATTATTTAAAAATGACACCTCTGTCACAGTCTTCAATTCTTTTACATGACACCTGTTAAGAGGGCGTCAATTCTTAAATTAGCGCCTACTTGAACAGTCTTCAATTAAATGATGACCTTCCAGGAGGCGTTATTTCGCTTATGACCTATTTGTTATATGTTTTAAGTATATATATAAGTTGGGCTATTATTATTGGTTTAATATTTTAATCCATTTAGGATTTTATACCTTTAATTTACTAAGGTTGCTACACCCTCCCCCACTTAAAAGGAATTTGGTCCCCAAATTCAATCGCACATATTTACGAAAAGTGTAGGACTCATACCTCTTTAGAATAAATATGGGAATTGCTTCTTCATAGACTCCTCGGTCTCCCATGTTGGAGTTATATAGAAGGCTCTTTCACCACAGAATGTGGATCTAGAGGGGGGGTGAATAGATCAACAGGCTAATTAAAAATTTATGCCTAGATTCAAATGCGGAATTAAAAGAACACTGGACAACCACAGTCAAAGCACCGAATGACGGAAACAAGATCTGCTAAACAGACAAGCAAACACACGAGAGGCACAAAGACTTTTAGGTGGTTCGGTCAATCCGACCTACGGCCACCCCACATTCAACTCGAATGTGGATTACTGCTGATACACAGCTTCAATCTGCTGGGCACTACAGCTTGCCAACAACGACTGGGGCTTACAGCTTATCCCGACCAGAGGAACACCCTCTGCAACAGCTGAGCTTCACAGCTTGCTCCGCTGCGCACTACAGCTTAGCCGACCAGAGGTATCACCTCTGCACACCGCTGCCTCATAGCTTGACACCGCTGACTAACAGCTTGATCGAACAAGAGTTTTCAAAGGAAAAATAACAAGACTGAAAAGCAAGAAAAAGACAATCGAATGGAAGAACATCAAAACGACTGTAACTCAAGGTGAGCAATATCAGCTCTGGTATCTGGACCAAGACGATGATTCACAAGCTCTCATATCACTCTCTCAACTCATTTCTTCTCAATTTCTTCTTCTCTCCTTTTCTTCTCTTTGGATCTCGATGGCTCACTGCTGTCTCAGATTTGTCTCAGTGTATAGACTTGCCACACTTCGATCAACCTCCATCTGAAGACGAATGCTTCATTATATACTAGCAGCAGGTGGATGAGGGCATGTGTCTTCCACATTTCCCACCCAAGGAATTCGCCAGATCCGAGGTGCTTTCATCCACGTGGCAGCATCTGATCACCTCGTCCTCCTGGGATCACAAGCTATGTCAGCAATCTCAGTAGCAGATCCCTGTCAGACAGATTATAGGATTATCATATTAAGTGAAGAACTCTGTACAGACTTATAAGATGAACTGCATTGTATAGACTGCATTGTATGGACTTGTGAATTCGAATGCAGTGTACAGACTCTGCTCAATGTATAGACTTCATCTATGTGAAGCATCCGCTGTACAGACTTCATATGTGAAGTAGCCACTGTACAGACTTCACCAGACTTCACTCAATGTACAGACTCCACGAACGATGCATGCAATGCATTGAAGGATGTACAGACTTCCTGAAGTGTGAAGGAGTTGAGTGTATAGACATCATCATGTGAAGACTTGAACAAGGGATGTATAGACTTCACATCGTGAAGCAATGTATATACTTAGCTGAAGAAACTCTGTACAGGCTTGACCAAGATAAGATGATCGAGTGTAAAGACATCCACGATGTACAGACTTGCCAAGCGAAGGGGTTGTACAGACTTAATGAATGATGCAAGGCAAACGAATGTATAGACATTCAATGTATGGACTTTCCAAACAAAACTCTGGACACACTTGATCAGATCAAGACAACTGAATGTGTGGACATCCAGTGTGTAGACTTGACGATGAACAGACTTGATCGATGCAACGTCTGTACAGACTTGCTTAACCAGTCCGATGTACATACATGGAAAACTAATGCCAATGTACAGACTTTGGCAAAGCATCGATGTATAGACTTTCACCGTTCCAGCTAGAGGATGTATATACTTTACCCAGTGCAAGCTACAGTGAATGAATGTATAGACTTAACAGTCTCCCTGGCTGTACAGACTTAGTCACAGGCTGAACAGTCGAAAGTATAGACATGCTTCCACCGACCAGTGTATAGACTTTGCAAACGTGACACGCTGAATGAGACGGTGGCTGAAATGGACAACGTACAGACTTGCTGTAACAGTCCGATGTATGGACTTTGCCCAATGCCTGAGACGCTAACAAAGACAGACGATGTTCAGACTTGCTGAAGACCATTGTACAGACTTCATCAATGAGACGCTCGCTGTACAGACTTGGCATCGACCAATGTGTAGACTTGACAATGCTGAATGAGCAATGTATAGACATTGGGTGCCACACTGTGCAGACTTCACGATGTATTGACTTGAGTGTTCGTGTGAGCTGTATTGTATAGACTTCACTCTGGGGGCGTCGACCCATCAGAGAGGAGGGTCAACCCACTGCTTTCCAGACTGCACAAGGAAAGGTATAAATTCTATGTTTATGCTGCAATGCACTGTGTAGACTTGTGAGTATGTGCATAACAATATATATACACAGACAACCTGATAGAAACAGTTTCATCAAAATAATAACAGTTGCCAATCAATCAAAACAAGATGTTGCCAATGAATTAAAACATATTATCAACATCATCAACACAGAGGGGTCACAACAACCTCCCCTTTTTGATGATGGAAACACCCTATAATATAGAATAGCAACATCCTGTTGTGCAAATGTATTTTTAATGAAGGACATGTTTTGTTTTTCAGATTTGTCATGCAGATGCTATGTATTTGTCATGCAGATGCTATGTATGACATGCTGAGACAGGAACACAGCTCTCTGCTTACAAGATCTCCCCCTTTACTGTAGACATGATGCATACACTTCCCTGGAATGAATTCATCAAATAGACAATATATTCTCCCCCTTTGCCATCAACAAAGAGGAGGGAAATAAGATGCAAGGGAAGGAACAAGAAGAATCAGCTGACTGGCATTCTTAGGAGGTAGTTCAGAAATTAAGCAGCTAAAGCACAGAACCTTCAATCATATGAATTTAGAAACTGCTTAGAAAGTGAGGTTCTAGTTTAAAGGTTATAAAAATGAGAGTTCATGCACTACATTCATTGGATAAGGTAGGTGTGCATGATAAAACAATAAACCAGAGTTATATTTACATGAGAGATTCAGTTTCAGAATATCTTACTTTCATAGACTCAGTAAAATGTGTTAAGAGAAACCAGGTCATGTATTGAAATTAAACAATTGACATCCATGAAAATTCTTTGAAGGAACAGCATTTTCACTATGAGTTCATTTTGGGCAGTCAGGTGCCGTTTGTCTTTTTGCTTAAGGGTATACGTTTATCAGACGCCAATACCCCTAGATACTCAACATGATGGACCATTATGCTATGATCAAACTCAATATAAGTGATTTACATCTTTTTGCTTGAGGGTACACGTTTATCAGACGCCAGTTACCCCCAGGTACTCAATGAAACCACCCTACTGTTTTGATCATTTTATACAGAGATAGATAATACACCTCATGACATGAGTGTTTTTCACTTCTTTGATGGATCACTCAGTTTCTCAATGATTTACTAGTCATTGCTCTGCCAATGCTATTTTTCAATTTATTTTCAATATTTTTCAATATCTTTCTTAGCTGTCCTTTATTTGTTTCAGAATGACTTGTTTAAGGACAATACACATACTTAGTTTCCTTAACATGATTTCAGATGAGTTTTCAGATTTCAGATATAACTAACTTTGTCTAACACGAAATAAGATGATGGTTGTGTGCTTTATCAATTGTCAGGATCCTTATTTACTGATTGTAGTCTTTCAACTCTAAAGATTATAAAATTTAAACCATTAAGTCAGTCATTAAGCAATTACAGTTCTTATGAGGGAAGAGGTCTATTTTCTATTGCTTAATGTTAGAACTGATTTCAAAGATTGCCATACTATCAGACTCAATCATTCAGAGTCAAGGATTGAATAGACAGCGTCGACGCTGGGAGTTCAAGGCGTCTACGCATCAGTTGAAGAGGCAACAGTATAAGACACTGAGATAGTGTCAGTGCCTCGACTCCACGCTATTGTAGCGTCAACTCATCATAATAATGAAACAGAGACATTCACAGATCTAGTTCACTGCGTCAACGCCACAGTATAGCAGCGTCGACGCAGCAGTTCACCTTAAAATTCTGACAAGACTCCCCCTGTCTATATGTATGCAATTTTTGCAAAAGATGACTGATCAAAGGATTTTTGAAGTTCATGCTTATTCAGACTGTAGTATCATGCAATGTGACCACCAGGGTTATGCAGAGAAATGTAGTGCAAAATAGTTCTATATGCATGTTATTTTAGACACATTACTGACTAAATGATATGCAGTGATGATCATGAGCAAACAATATGAGTGTCATGCATGATCATGAGTCTGTTGCACCAATCAACCTTCACAAAGTTTTATACAGTCTATCAGATGTAGGTCCAAATCAGAGATTGTATTCAAAATAGCTGAAACTTTTATTCATCATGCTGAAACTTACACAAGCCAAGTTCTCTTCTAAGAAATTTAAACTTTTCATTTCCAAGTGGCTTAGTAAAGATATCAGCAATTTGTTTGTCTGTTTCAATGAAATTCAGTTCGATTTCCTTTTTATTCACAGCATCTCTAAGAAAATGGTGCTTTATCTCTATGTGTTTAGTCCTAGAATGATGAACAGGATTTTTAGCAAGGCATATGGCACTAGTATTATCACATAAAATTGGAATACATTTCAGTTTTATCTGATAATCATCTAGTTGGTGCTTGATCCATAGTACTTGGGCAGCACAATTACCAGCTGCAACATATTCAGCCTCAGCTGTAGACAAGGATATAGTGTGTTGCTTCTTAGATGCCCAAGATACTAGACAGGCACCAAGGAATTGACAATATCCACTAGTGCTTTTTCTATCTACTCGACACCCAGCATAATCAGCATCAGTGTAAGCTAGAAGCTCTAACTCACACCTAGCAGGATACCATAATCCTAGCTATTGGGTGCCTAGCAGATATCTAAAAATCTTTTTACTGCTTTAAGATGAGTTTCTTTAGGACTGGCCTGAAACCTAGCACATAATCCTACAACAAATTGAATATCAGGCCAAGATGTTGTTAAGTAGAGAAGGGACCGATCATACCTCTGTATAGCTTTTGATCAACAGGTTTACCTTTAGTGTCTTCATCCAAGCTTGTAGAGGTACCTATTGGAGCAGCTATCTCATTGAGGTTGTCCATCTTGTATTTCTTGAGTAGATCCCTTGTGTACTTGGACTGAGTGATAAACATTCCATCCTTTGTTTGTGTAACCTGCAGTCCAAGAAACAATTTGAGCTCACCCATTGAGCTCATTTCAAATTCAGTAGTCATTGTTTTAGAAAATTCCTCACACAATTTGGGGTTAGTTGACCCAAAAATAATGTCATTCACATAAATTTGTACAATAAGAATGTCAGAATGACTCACCTTTGTAAACAAGGTCTGATCAACTACTCCTCTAGTGGTATTTTGATCAGTAAGGAACTTGCTCAACCTGTCATACCAAGCTCTGGGAGCTTACTTAAGACCATAGAGAGCTTTATTTAATTTGTAAACATGATTAAGGAAATCTAGACATTCAAACCCAGGGGGCTGTCTTACATAGACCTCCTCACTAATTTCCCCATCAAGAAAGCAGATTTTACATCCATCTGCTGGAGGATTATTCCTAGGGAGCATGCATAAGCCAATAAAATCCTAACAGTTCTAATCTGGCTACAGGGGCAAATGACTCTTCAAAGTCAATACCAAACTCCTGGTTATATCCCTGAGCAACAAGTCTGGCTTTATTTTTAACAATATTCCCTAATTCATCAGATTTATTCCTGAATACCCACTTAGTCCCTATGACTGTTCCATGATCAGGAGGTGGGACCAAGTGCCACACCTTGTTCCTGTCGAACTGATTAAGCTCCTCATGCATGGCATTAGTCCAATGCACATCCTTGAGGGCACAGTCAATGGACTTGGGTTCAATTTGAGAGACAATATCATATGTATTTAATTCATCCTGAATTCTAAAGTGTCCTCTAGTCCTAGGGGGATCATTCAGATTGCCAATGACATTATTCACAGGGTGATCTTTAAGATATCTGATATTAACAATCTGAGTTTCAGGAATTTCACTGACCTCCCCCTGAACTTCAAATTCTTCTTCATTCTGCTCTTCTTTTTCTTCCTCACCATCAGACTGGTCTGCAGAGTTATCATCTTTTAAAATGTTCCCATCTTCATTCCTGCAATGACAATGGTTAGTTTCCATCGAGGTTTCATCAAAGATAATGTGTGGAGATTCTTCAACAATTTTTGAGTTTAAATTGAACACTCTATAAGCCCGGGTGTTTTCAGAATACCTGAGGAAGATTCCTGGTTCACCTTTTGGCTCAAATTTATCAAGGTCCCTCTTGTCATTTATATGTATAAAACATTTACAACCAAAGACCTTGAAGTGGGCGATTGAAGGTTTCTTACCTCTCAAAATCTCATAAGGAGTTTTCTGGGTGCACTACCAGAAAAAGCGGGATTACAGACGGAATTTTCAGACGGAAATTTCAGACGGAAATTTCCGTCTGAAATTTGTGACGGATTATTTTTCGTCGGAAATCTCGTCTGAAATATGCAAGTACACACCGAATTTCAGACTAAAATTTGTGACGAAAAATATTCCGTCACAAATTTCAGACGGAATTTGTGACGGAATTATTAAACTGTCAGAAATTTATAACCAAGAATTTGTGACGGCCACATTTGTGACGGAATCCGTCTGACAATCCGTCACAAATGTGTCTTCTCACGGATTTTAAGACGGAAATTAATCCGTCACAAAATTTTTGCGCCCTAAATCCATCGCAAATGTGCCTTTGCGACGGATTTGGGGCGCAATAAATTTTGTGATGGACTAATTTCCGTCTGAAAATCCGTGAGAAGACACATTTGTGACGGATTGTCAGACGGATTCCGTCACAAATGTGGCCGTCACAAATTCTTGGTTATAAATTTCTGACAGTTTAATAATTCCGTCACAAATTCCGTCTGAAATTTGTGACGGAATATTTTTCGTCACAAATTTTCGTCTGAAATTCGGTGTGTACTTGCATATTTCAGACGGGATTTCCGACGGAAAATAATCCGTCACAAATTTCAGAGGGAAATTTCCATCTGAAATTTTCGTCTGAAAATTCCGTCTGTAATCCCGCTTTTTCTGGTAGTGGTGGAAGGTCTTACCATTGGCCTGTTAATTACATAACAGGCTGTGTTGACTGCTTCAGCCAAGAATTTTCTTGGCAGTTGACCTTCAATTAAGAGAGTTCGGTCCATCTCCACTAGAGTTCTGTTTCTCCTCTCAATAACACCATTCTGCTCAGGTGTCTTGGGTGAGGAGAACTTATGATGAATCCCATTTGACCTGTAAAATTCTTCAAAGTGTAAGTTTTCAAACTCACCTCCATGATCAGTCAAATATTTTCAATTTTCTGATTTATTCTTATACAGAACTCCTGAAATTCTGAGAATGCATCATTCTTATGTGACAGAACAAATACCCAAGTATACCTAGAAAAATCATCTACTAAGACAAACCCATACCTCTTCCCTGATAAACTGACAGACCTGGTTGGCCCAAATAGGTCCATGTGTATCAGTTCATAAGGTTTAGTGGATAGATTTTCTGTTCTAGATTTGAATGATTTTCTAGTCAACTTGGACTGAATGCATGCATTACAAAATTTATTTTCCTTTTTAAAAGATACTTCAAGGAGTCCTCTAACCATGCTATGCTTGTTTAGTTTATGCAAAACAGTATAACTCGCATGGCCTAACCTACGATGCCATAAAAATGCTAAATCTTCTCTACTGGCAGTAAGACATAGGTTAGAATGCTGAATATCATCTAAATCTATCATGTATGTGTTATTTATTCTTTTTTAAAAAATTTGACAATATCAAAATCAGGTTCAAAAACCTTACAGCATTGAGAATCAAATAAGACTTTATGTTCCTTATCACACAACTGGCTAATACTGAGTAAATTATAAGCTAACCCTTCAACCAGCATAACATCATCAATGCAGCAGGTAGAACACTTACCTACTTTACCTGATCCAATGATCCTACCCTTTGTGTTGCTTCCAAAGGTGACAAGGCCTCCTAGCTTTTCAGTCAGCATGCAGAACTTGGCCTTATCTTCTGTCATATGCCTGGAGCAGCCACTATCCAAGTACCACAAGTTGCTCTTGGCTGCCAGGCATACCTGCACACACAATTAGGGCAAAGAGTTTGGAACCCAAGACTGATTGGGCTCCAATGAAGATGAAGTGCAGGTAAAGAGAGAAAGCATGGCTTTAGGAATCCACATTTGTTTAAACGAACTTTGTTCAATGGATTTTGCAGATTTCCTTCTGTCATTTCTTCTCTTATTTTTGTTGTTCTTCCTTTTATTCGCACCAACAGAGTTATTCATAGAATTGTTGTTATTGTGCCAATGCTTCAGCCAAGTAGCATTCATAAAGTTTTGATCAAGGTAATATTTGGGTTGGCTGTAAGATTGGAAGTTCCTGGTTGTTCGACTACCATACCCATTACCCCAATTTCTGACATAGGGTCTGTAAAATTGTGTGGGTTGTTGAACATACCGTATATGCATCCCTTGAGTTCTAGTCCACCCAAACCCATTAGGATAGATTGACTGTGTGGGGTAGTAGGACTGGACTCTAGGTGGATTGAATTTGTTGGGCTGACTCCTGAAAGCATTTTGTCTTCCCTGCACTCTTGACCCTGCTGACCTGTTCATAGGTTTTTGTTGGGTCTTTTTCTGTGATGATGGTGGTGAAGACTTTTTGGCATTGACATGGGGTTTATTTACCTGAGCAGGCTGACCCCTAGCCTTTGGTTGAGCACTAGAGCTAGGTTTGGAAGTGCCAATCCTACTAGGCTCACCAACTTTCTATTTGCCCTTCTCCTCTGCATTGGGCTTTTTCAGATTCACATTAGTGTTCACAGCATTATTAGAATTCATGTTAATCAGAGGTCCTCTCTCCTTTTGTGCAACGAAGGAAATAGTTTTCATTCCAAAGCTCTTAGTTGCACTAGAGTTAAATCCTAGGCCCTCTCTCCTGAAATTAACCTTCGACCCCAATAGAGCATTTAAATTTTTAGATCCTTGGGTCATTTTCTCAATGGTTTTCAGCTTATCCTCATTGTCTTTCTGAATTTCATCAATAGACTTTTTCAATTCATTATTTACATTGAGGACAACTTCATATTTTTCAGAGGTAATTTTTATCTCACTTTCATAATTCTGAATTTTCAATTTCCATGCATCAATTTCATTGTCTAATCTCACATTTTCTTCCTTAGAGATTTTCAGTTCTTTCTTGATTTCTTCAAATTCAGAACATGTGAGTTTCAGCTTACTGTTCTCATTCTTTAAGCATGCAATTTTATCAGACAATGAAGTATCATTTTGCATGATGTTAATTTTTCTTCGTAGATGCCTATTTTCTTTTCTGACATCATCTACTCTATCAGCAAGTTCATTATAAGCATCCATCCAATCAGCAATAGTAAAGTTTTCAAATCGAGAGGATACCTCATCAGATTCTTCCTCTCTATCTTCTGAGCTGGTTGCCATGAGACAGATTGGCTTCTCAGCTTCAACTTCACTGTCCGAAGTGTTGCTCAAGGATCCCTCGTCCTCATCACTCCAGGTACTCACCATAGCTTTCCCTCTTGTGTTCTTTTTCTTGGGCTTATCCTTGAGGTTCTAATTTTTCGGACATTCAGCTTTAAAGTGACCAACCTTCCTGCATTGATAGCAAACATTAGTCTCAGCTTTCTTTACATGGTTTGATTTGTACCTTGTGTCTCGGAGGACACCACTGGGATATCTTCGGCTGAATCTTCTTCCTTCTTTCTTGAGAAAACGCCAGAATTCCCTAGTAATCATAGCCATATCATCATTTGCCATTTCTTCTTCAGACAAGCTCTCTTCAGTTGATGATCTGTTGGGGCTGGATCAACTGGATTTGCTAGCACCAGCCTTCAGAGCTATTGGCTTCCTCTTTCTATCAGCCTCCTCTATCTTCGGCAGATTCATCTCATATGCCATTAGAGATCCGATAAGCTAATCTGCCATTGTATTGTGCAGATCTCTTGACTCTTCCATAACGGTGGCCTTTGTGTGCCAAATTGGAGTCAAGGATCGCAAGATCTTCCTGACTATATCATACTCAGAATACTTCTTCCCGAACCCTCTGAGACCATTTGTTATAATAGTCAACCGAGCATACATTTCTTTGATCGTCTCATTAGGCTTCATCTTGAAAGCCTCGTATTCTGAAACCAGTAGATTAGTCTTGGTCTCTCTGACTTGTGAAGTCCCCTCGTAGATGACTTCAAGTGCATCCCACATTTCCTTCGTTGAGGAGCAGGCAGATATTCGTGAGAACTCGGTGGGATGCAGAGAACACTGGATTGCATTGATTGCACTCCAGTTGAGCGTGGACCTTCTAATTTCCTCCTTGGTCCATACATCTTCATTAGGGGACAGCTCGAAAGGTCCCTTGCTAACCACCTTCCAGATTTCATAGTCTTTAGCTCTTAAGAATACCTACATATGGTGCTTCCAGTATGTGTAGTTGGTTCCATCGAAGTACGGGGGCTTGGATGTGGAGTGTCCTTCAGCTATCATCCCTCTTCCGTCCATCTGTGCTTATCCTCTTCGGGCGGTAAGTCCCTGTAGAAGAGTCTAGCTCTGATACCAATTGTTGGAGTTATATGGAAGGCTCTTTCACCACAGAATGTGGATCTAGAGGGGGGGTGAATAGATCAACATGCTAATTAAAATTTTATGCCTAGATTCAAATGCGGAATTAAAAGAACACTGGACAACCACAGTCAAAGCACCGAATGATGGAAACAAGATCTGCTAAACAGACAAGCAAACACACGAGAGGCACAAAGACTTTTAGGTGGTTCGGTCAATCTGACCTACGTCCACCCCACATTCAACTCGAATGTGGATTACTGCTGATACATAGCTTCAATCTGCTGGGCACTACAGCTTGCCAACAACGGCTGGGGCTTACAGCTTATCCCGACTAGAGGAACACCCTCTGCAACAGCTGAGCTTCACAGCTTGCTCTGCTGGGCACTACCGCTTAGCCGACCAGAGGTATCACCTCTGCACACCGCTGCCTCACAGCTTGACACCGCTGACTAACAGCTTGATCGAACAAGAGTTTTCAAAGGAAAAATAACAAGACTGAAAAGCAAGAAAAAGACAATCGAATGGAAGAACATCAAAACGACTGTAACTCAAGGTGAGCAATATCAGCTCTGGTATCTGGACCAAGACACTGATTCACAAGCTCTCATATCACTCTCTCAACTCATTTCTTCTCAATTTCTTCTTCTCTCCTTTTCTTCTCTTTGGATCTCGATGGCTCACTGCTGTCTCAGATTTGTCTCACTGTATAGACTTGCCACACTTTGATCAACCTCCATCTGAAGACGAAGGCTTCATTATATACTAGCAGCAGGTGGATGAGGGCGTGTGTCTTCCATATTTCCCGCCCAAGGAATTCGCCAGATCCGAGGTGCTTTCATCCACGTGGCAGCATCTGATCACCTCGTCCTCCTGGGATCACGAGCCATGTCAGCAATCTCAGTAGCAAATCCCTATCAGACAGATTATAGGATTATCAGATTAAGTGAAGAACTCTGTACAGACTTATAAGATGAACTGCATTGTATGGACTTGTGAATTCGAATGCAGTGTACAGACTCTGCTCAATGTATAGACTTCATCTATGTGAAGCATCCGCTGTACAGACTTCATATGTGAAGCAGCCGTTGTACAGACTCCACGAACGATGCATGCAATGCATTGAAGGATGTACAGACTTCTTGAAGTGTGAAGGAGTTGAGTGTATAGACATCATCACGTGAAGACTTGAACAAGGGATGTATAGACTTCACATCGTGAAGCAATGTATATACTTAGCTGAAGAAACTCTTTACAGGCTTGACCAAGACAAGACGATCGAGTGTAAAGACATCCACGATGTACAGACTTGCCAAGCGAAGGGGTTGTACAAACTTAATGAATGAAGCAAGGCAAACGAATGTATAGACATTTAATGTATGGACTTTCCAAACGAAACTCTGTACAGACTTGATCAGATCAAGACAACTGAATGTGTGGACATCCAGTGTGTAGACTTGACGATGAACAGACTTGATCGATGCAACGTCTGTACAGACTTGCTCAACCAGTCCGATGTACAGACATGGAAAACTAATGCCAATGTACAGACTTTGGCAAAGCATCGATGTACAGACTTTCACCGTTCCAGCTAGAGGATGTATATACTTTACCCAGTGCAAGCTACAGTGAATGAATGTATAGACTTAACAGTCTCCCTGGCTGTACAGACTTAGTCACAGGCTGAATAGTCGAAAGTATAGACATGCTTCCACCGACCAGTGTATAGACTTTACAAACGTGACACGCTGAATGAGACGGTGGCTGAAACGGACAATGTACAGACTTGCTATAACAGTCTGATGTATGGACTTTGCCTAATGCCTGAGACGCTAACAGAGACAGACAATGTTCAGACTTGCTAAAGACCATTGTACAGACTTCATCAATGAGACGCTCACTGTACAGACTTGGCATCGACCAATGTGTAGACTTGACAATGCTGAATGAGCGAATGAGCAATGTATAGACATTGGGTGCCACACTGTGTAGACTTCACGACGTATTGACTTGAGTGTTCGTGTGAGTTGCACTGTATAGACTTCACTCTTGGGGCGTCGACCCATCAGAGAGGAGGGTCGACCCACTGCTGTCCATACTGCACAACGAAAGGTATAAATTCTATGTTTATGCTGAAATGCACTGTGTAGACCTGTGAGTATGTGCATAACAATATATATACATAGACAACCTGATAGAAACAGTTTCATCAAAATAATAATAGTTGCCAATCAATCAAAACAAGTTGTTGCCAATGAATTAAAACATATTGTCAACATCATCAACACAGAGGGGTCACAACATCCCATGTGGCTTCGTGCTCTGAGCACTTACTCCATTGCACCTTTAGCATGGGAATTGTTTTGTTCCTTAGAGTACGAATGTAACGATTCGAGATCCGGATACCGAGAGGAGCCCGATACCATTCGAATCCCGGCCCGCTGCCCACGAGCGGGAGGCTCGGAAGGGCTAAAAAGGAGTGTGGAGGTACAAAGAAATAGGAAATAAGGTAGAAAAATTCAATAATTAACAGAAATAAATAAACAAGTACAACAGAGTCCAGTCCAACAGAAAGTACAGTCTAAAGCAGTAAAGCGTACCACATGCCAAGTGAACACTCGGCCTGGCAAGCTGGCAACTAAGAACCTCCGTGCAGCACCCTCGAACCCTGAGGAAGAATCGACGCACCTGAAACGCAGGGGTGAGCCTCCTATCACTGGCCCTGTAGGGATCCCGCGGAACCCCAACTGAGAAACAACGGCAGCACAGAAAGAAGTAACTACGAAAGCAGGAAAGTAACTATGGTGGCCGGTAAAACCTCGGCTCTACAGCTACTCCTACTGTACCAGAAAACACGACCTAGTCTCCAGTTGGGGGACAACCAAGCCACGCACCCGACCACCCGATTCCACGATCGGGGACCACCAGACACGAACCGCCCTAGCCATGCTACAAGGAAAAACGCCACGATACCTCCGTAACGGAGGCCTGCCCTCAAAAAGGGCCCGAGCCAAAACCACACAGTCAGGGAACACGGTCACGACCTCACCTTCGTGAACACAACACTGTCTGGGGAAAGGCCCTCGGTGACGCTCACCGGAAACCCCAGACCTTGACTTCAGGAACACTCCCGAAACCACTCACGAAGTCCCGTCTCGCGGACGGAAACAGAACCCGGTACACGACGACTCACGTAACGTGACAGGAGCACCACCCACTAGGAGAACGACCGGATGCGTCCCCTGATGTCTTACACCGCGTCACAAGTGTCTAGCTACAACGCCCCGAACGTGAGACTCAGACACGCAACAAGTACCACAACAAGGACTAGCTGGGGTCACGCTCGTCAGCGCGTGTCCTAAGCCCCCAACTACGTGTGCACACACAGACCATCTGCTCTAGGTCGGGTCCTCTAGCTAGTTTTCCCCCCCACCGGACTCTGGTGGCAAAGGCAAGGGGCACACACAGACCATCTGCTCTAGCTCGCGTGCGCAGGAAGCTACGACAAGTGGACGTGTCACATAATGTGAACACTAGAAACCACGCACGCACCCATTGCGAGTAACACGGAGTAACAGGTGGCTCAAAGCCACCCGACTCTGGACATCCCACTAGACCTACTAAACCCAACGACCTTTGAGTCACAAGACTCGGGGTCAAGACCGTTGCACATGACAGCACTAAGCCGTCAATCTGGCCTAATCCGTAGGTCCCAAACAACGATGGAAAGACTCACAAGGTAGTTCACCACTACTGAGACCCATCCCTCGAGGAGGGAAACTTAAGCGACCTCCAGCCTCAGGATGGGAGATTGGACTCACAATCCAAGGCCACACACATGGCCCACTCGGAAGCCACCTTCCAGAGAAGCAACGACTTGCGGGGAAACCTCACTGCACTCACACCGATACACGGTGACTCGATCTAGCAAGAACACGGAAGCTCGGAACACCTGGGGTCACCCGGACCCGCCAAGCCCACGTGCATGCTTATCGATGTAAACGGAACGTCCGAACACCCAAAGACACGGTCACGGAACTCCACGGGGTGTCCGGGACACACACGGCCCAAGGGGAGCATGATCAGCCGTAGACTGCCCGCCCTGGGCAGTCGGCAGGCCACCCCAAGAACGTGCTATCCTTGCATAGCGCGGTCAAACATAATGCGCTATAGGTCCATAGCGCGTTAAAACAGAACGCGCTAGGACCCTATAGCGCGACAAGACTGAACGCGCCATAGACCTATAGCGCGACCAGACCAGATCGCGCTATGACCCTATAACGCGACAAGGATAGAATGCACTAGGACCCTATAGCGCGACAGGAACCGCCTAACTGTTCATCTTCTCCGATGAACGCGCCCTATCGGGGTGGCGCGACCCTCAAGAACGCGCTACCTGAGACTAGCGCGTTCTCAGTCCGCGCTCGAAAATGGCGAAAACCGTAGAAAAACCCTTTCCACGCCTCGTTCACCCCCAGGTGAAGGGGAAACAAAAGGGGAATCCTCCCCCAAGCCCCTAGGCATGCATCAAAACCTCTGGATCGGCCAAAAAGACCCTAAAACGGTAGATCCGGCTCACACCCCAAAAACATGAGTTTTCCCCCAAATCCCTCGAATAAGCCTACACGGCTCACCACGGCTTACAAAACTCACGGGAAATGAAGTACGCGGGTTGAGGGTCCATCTCCCTACCTCCACCGAAGATTCGACACACCGTGGACGCCGATCCACGAAGAAAACGCCGTTGAAGCCTCATCGTTCCACGAACCCACGGCCGAGCTTCACCGTGCCTCCACCGCCTCGATCCACACCCATCCTCACCCGTGCCTCACCCGCGCCGTCCCCACCTCGCCCACGCTCCACCCCGTCGGCCACCGGAGAGAGAGGGAGAGAGGAGAGAGCGTGAGAAGAGAGAGGGAGAGAAGAGAGAAATGAGAGGGGAGAGAGAGAAAAGGGTTATATATATAGGAAAATCCAAAAATTCTAGAAAATACCAAAAATAGGAAAATCACGTTTCCGCGATCCTCGGAACGCACCGATCACAGCGGTACCACACTCGCCTAGGTGAACGGCCCGGTTCACCCGCAACGAGGTTCCGAAGGAATTACCGAAACACACACCGGGAATCGGAAAACATGTGCAAAAAAGTCACGGAATGCTTCCGGGCCTCCGAAACAACTCCGGATCGCGCCGATCCGAACACGAAAGATGTCTGAAACGAAATTTCAGAAACAACAAAGTTGGACACTCCGAGAAACCAGATCCGGGACCCATGAACAAGGATCCGAAAAATCTGGGGCATTACAACGAACTTCACGATCGAGGATCTTCATAGGTTTTTGTTCATATGTGAGATTCTTTTGAATCACGAGGTCTCATCGATGATATGTGACGGATCGTGCACATACTTCTTCAGCATGGATATGTGGAAAACATTATGAACATCAGACAATTGAGGGGGCAAAGCGATGTGGTAAGCAACCTCGCCCACTCTTTCTAGTACCTCAAAATGTCCGATAAACCTTGGTGTAAGCTTGCCCTTAACACCAAATCTCCTTATTCCATGTCCAGGTGATATCTTGAGAAATACGTGATCTCCGACTTGGAATTCGAGATCTCTTCTTCTTGTATCAGCATAAGCCTTCTGTGTAGACTGAGCAACTTGAAGTCTCTCTCTAATCATCTGAATCTTTTCGGTGGTATCCCTTACCATGTCTGGGCCTAATAGTCATTTTTCGCCAACTTCATCCCAGCACAAGGGTGATCGGCAATTCCTTCCGTATAAAGATTCGAAAGGTGCCATTTATATACTTGCCTGGTAGCTGTTGTTGTATGCAAATTCAACCAAAGGCAAGCGATCATGCCAGCTTCCACCAAAATCAATGATGCAAGCTCTAAGCATATCTTTTACTACCTGATTTGTTCTCTCTGTCTGACCATCCGTTTGAGGATGAAAAGCTGTACTAAAGTTAAGTCTCGTCCCCAACGAATGTTGTAGACCCTTCCAAATGTGAGAAGTAAAATGAGGGTCTCGGTAAGACACAATTGAGACAAGTACTCCATGTAACCTGACTATCTCCTTAATGTATAATGCAGCAAGGACGTTAATTGACCATCGGCTCTTGATTGGCAAGAAGTGTGCTGACTTGGTTAATCGGTCTATGATAACCTGTCACGCCCCGAACCGATAGCAGCGGAACGTGTAGTTCGGAACGCGGCAGTGATACAGTCGTGAATAATCAGAGCAACTCATAAGACACAACATCAAGGCTAGACAAAAGTGACGAAAATACAATTCTTATTAATATCAAATGTCAAACTTACAATTCTTGACCCACTTACATATTTAAATGAAAAGACTCATGATCGGACAAGACCCAAGAAAATAAAAGATAGTGACTTGGTGACTCAAATAACAGGACGAGACTCAAAGAAAGATAAAAGACACCGACACGGTTCTCCAATAATGCTCAACACTCTTACCCTTCCCCATCTGATGGAACGTCTTCAATGTCAATACCTGAAAAATGTTAAAGATAGGATGGTGAGCGAAACGCTCAGTAGGATTTACATCTCTCATCAAGCAGAATATAAGTGATTAGCCAATTAACATGTTCATGACGATGCAATGCATGGAACTCAAGCTAATAGAACAGAGGAATATCAATGTCAATGGCAGGTACGAGATCTAGAGATATAGGGATGAATTCCCATGCAGAGTCAAGGACAAGTTATAAGAATATAACAAGGACAGATGAGCAGATGAACATAACTTCAGAATTGGCCAGATTATAACAGAGTTCCAATAAATATAAGCAATAAAGTAGAATATCTAAATTATCAAAATAACCAAGCAACAAATCATCAGAATAACAGAATTAACAGATTTAACAGAGTTTGCCGAATAACAGATATAGCAGAATAACAGAATATAACAGATGTACAGACTTTGGTGCAATGCCACACCCAGAATTCCTATGGTTTACAGAATTGGACTTCCGTCCTACCTGGCACTGAAAAGTCGCGGACCTAGAGCCCTTTAATATTTCAGAATTAGATATAGCCAAATATAGAGTCAAAGGGTTATGTTCTCGAAGAAGATTCCAAAGGAGTAGAGTGTCATGACTAACGGTAAACCAAAGTAACACGGATCAGATCCAGGGTTTTTAAGGTACAACCAGCTCGGCTGCCTTGAGGGAATCCAAGGCTAGCGGAGACTTACGGAGGTCTCAATGACTAACTTGTCAGTCCGAAGGAACGGAATGTCCAACGGAGGACTCGTATGTCACCGAGAGTTGAGGTGTATGCGTGAACCAATCATGCTACAGGGACTCTATCTACAGACGTGAGATGAGAGCGCCAAAAGACCCGCGGTATGGGTCAAAGACGGAAGTAAACGGTGAGAACATGAATACGTTAATTATAGAATTCATGTCCATCCAATTCTATAATTAACTATAAACTTATAGTATTTGTCACCCGTGGGTGGCGTCATTTATTAATTAGCATCCTCTTGGGGAACATTAATTTTTATGATTTTTAAGTCAATTTATTTAACAAGAATTCACATTTATATCTATTTAATGGAATAAATTCAAAAACAAACATTAAAAGGCACATTGATATATTTAAAATAATTTAAGAAAAAAGAATATATGATAATTAGGAGAAAAATACAAGGATTCCAAATGTATATTTTTTATATTTTTCTGTTACATATTCTAATTAATATGAATTTTCAAAGATACACGTACAAGATATATATATATATACTTATATATATATATAAACATATATATATATAATCTGACGCCTGGAACTATAGGCGTCAATTTGTTTTTTTTAACGACTTGTTTTGGGTCGTTATTTCCAAAATTTACATTTTTAAATCTCCCGTTTCTATACTTAACGATGTCGGAATCTAGCTTATAATATACCGAAATGACCGGCTCGAAAAACTCTACCTAACCATATGTTCAAAATAATTTTTTGATGAGAGACGGGGGATCTTGCGATAGAGGGCACGAAAAACTATGCAACCACTTTCACTACCTCGATCTCCACCCCAATAGTACACCCATAAATTTTCATGGCTAAAGGATACTTCTATACCTATAAACAACTAAAACTCATATCTAACATATTTTCTATTGATGACTGCTCGTTGATAATCTTTTTGAATTTCAATAAATGACGACTGGCTTTAGGTCACTATTTTAATGAGACGCGTCCTTTTCAGGGGCGTCTTATATCAAAGACACGGTAAAGACAATGTCGTGATTTCAAATATCCAGAGAACTTATTTTACACAATTTTGCCGTTATCTTCACACAATTTGACGCCTCTGACACCGGGCGTCCATTTAAATCAACGACACGGACAGAGTCATCTTTTATTCTATCGAGAATAATAATAGTAATCCAATTATATATTCATGCCTTGATTATCTTATCAGGATTTACGGTTATTGAATTTTAATGATACAGGATTATCAAATAAATTGACGCCTATATGGACGGGCGTTAATTAAATAGCGACTTAAGAGGGGTCGTCTTAAAAAAAACGCGCCTTAACAAAAGGCGTCTTTTACTATAACTTAACAGAAACACATGGCCTATATGCATGCTCTCGACTGGAATATAGGATAATTTCTCTCAAGAAGATAGAAGATATGAACTTGATTAAAAGCATGCTATTATGATATCACCTTTATTAATTGGTTCAGCCCTCAGAGAGAATACCTACATGTTTGCTTGTTGCTGAGTTGCAAATACGATGCTCTGTTATGAACAGAGCAATGAGAAAACCCCTCTGATGCCGGAAGTAGAAAGGAAGAAGATGGCTGACCGCAACAAGAAGACAACGCCGAATATAATAAGAATAAGACGAACAGGAAGTTAACGTAGATCTTCCTGTAACCGGAGCAGCGCGCAGGAAGAGACTTTTGAGAAGAGGAAGCCTCGCACCAACATCTCCGCCAAGGAAGAATAAAAGAAACCCTTGTTCACCGAGTAGTACTGTCGGCGCAAGAATAATAGGAAGTCAAAGAAGAACCAGGAAGAAAAATTCACAGCAGTAGGATGAACACTGGAGAAGAGTACTAGCTGGTGTTTGGTGGAGAAGGGTGGGTATTTATAGGGAAGTAGGGAAACTACCGGGGCTGGAGTCCTAATATGGGAACTATGTTTCCCACGTACTAATCCATCTGGGATGAGAATTTCCTCGGCAAAACCCTTCCAAAACCTAAGCCGCCACCGTACAACCCTAATATTCCATGCATGTTCAACTTAACGTGGGTTTTGGGTATTAAAAGTCCATTGTCTATATTTAGTTATATTTCTCCTAAGCCCATCCCATTCTTAAACCAGAGGGAGCCCAAAAACGTGAGTAATTAGGTTGGGTTTTTACTGCAGGGGTTTTGGATTTTATTTGGGTAACATGTAAATGGACTCTTGGTGTTGGATTTTAGTTAATTGTTTCCACACATATTTATATATGTGGTTGTCTTTGAGAATTATATTCATAACTTTCAGCCCATTCGTCATATATGAGTTGAAATCTTTTGGTTAAGGTTTTATAATTATACATTTAACTAAATGGGCTATCTTTATTGCGGTGCATTTATTTTTGGGATATTCAAATATTATAAGTATTAAGGCCCATTAAGCGTATAACTAAATATTTTTATGCCAATTTTAATTTATTTAAAGAATTTTATTATCAAGGGTGCTACATTCTCCCCAACTTAAAAGAATTTGGTCCCCAAATTCAATGAAATTCATTCCCAAAATAATAGTGGGGTATCTAGTTCCATTCTCCAGTCTAAAAACAATATCGTTTAATCATGCTAGCAGAATAACCTAAGGTACTAGACTTAGGTTAAAGGGGTACCTCTAGTTACTCCATTATCAGCAGGTTCGATTTATCTTATTGCTTGTAATTGTATTCGATGCCGTTCCTTATTACGATCCTTAGCTTGTTGGGGTTGATCTTTAGGAATGGAACAGTCGGCTACCTTATGCTCCTGGCTTCCACAACGAAAGCAAGCTCCGTTCTTCCAGTGACACTTTTCAGATTTGTGACCATCATTCCCACAATGCTTGCACTTTGATTCCTTAGGCTTCTTGCCGTTCGGAACGTCGTTTCCCTCATTGGGCCTCTTGTTGCCATTACCTTCTTTCTTATTCTCCATTCTCGCCTTAACCTTGTCGGATAACTCCATAGCATCCTCTAATAACTGTGCTCTTTTGACCATCTCCGCATATGTTTGTATATCCAATGGTGCCAATTGGGGAATGTATTGTATTCTTAAACCGTTCATGAACCTTCTAGCTTTCATCTTCCCCGTTGATATCAGATGAGGCACATACCTAGATAACCTTGAGAACTGGGCCTCATATTCTATCATAGGCATACTTCGTTGTTTAAGTGAGGCAAATTCTCCTGCCTTTCTCTCTGGAACTCGCTCCGAGAAATACTTCTTGTTAAAGTGTTCTAAAAAGTCTTCCCAAGTTACTTGAATATCCGGCAGAGTGGCTTCCACGGATTCCCACCAAGCCCTTGCGTCCTTCTCTAGTTGAAATGTCGCTAATAGGACCTTATCTTGATCTGAGCATTGCATTACTCGGAAAGTTCTTTCCATCTCCTTTGTCCAATCTTCCACGATATCAGGATCAGGAGTTCCACTAAATCTAGGGGGATTGAGGCTCCGGAACTCACGATGTAACTCTCTAGCTCCACGATTGGCTCCACCCTCGGCTACCCGTTGGAGAGCATGAGTCATGGCTTGGAGAGTGCGTTGCATGTTACGCCACTGAGCACGTTCGGCGGCCATTGTTATCTATCTAGTTCTACAAGACATAAACAATCTCATGTAAGGTTTATCAAGTAATTCTCGTGAAATTTTACTAAACTATCATCATAAACTAATATTATTAGTATCTTAATTTCCTTTTTAATTCTTAACCCACAGTTCTACCCAATCTCACCGGGTAATAAAAAGATTGAACCTAGAACTTATGGCAACCTATAGTCAAGACCTAGGGTTTAATATACCTAGGCTCTGATACCACAAACTGTCACGCCCCGAACCGATAGCAGCGGAACGTGTAGTTCGGAATGCGGCAGTGATATAGTAGTGAATAATCAGAGCAACTCATAAGACACAACATCAAGGCTAGACAAAAGTGACGAAAATACATTTCTTATTAATATCAAATGTCAAACTTACAATTCTTGGCTCACTTACATATTTAAATGAAAAGACTCATGATCGGACAAGACCCAAGAAAATAAAAGATAGTGACTTGGTGACTCAAATAACATGACGAGACTGAAAGAAAGATAAAAGACACCGACACGGTTCTCCAATAACGCTCAACACTCTTGCCCTTCCCCATCTGATGGAACGTCTTCAATGTCAATACCTGAAAAATGTTAAAGATAGGATGGTGAGCGAAACGCTCAGTAGGATTTACATCTCTCATCAAGCAGAATATAAGTGATTAGCCAATTAACATGTTCATGACGATGCAATGCATGGAACTCAAGCTAATAGAACAGAGGAATATCAAAGTCAATGGCAGGTACGAGATCTAGAGATATAGGGGTGAATTCCCATGCAGAGTCAAGGACAAGTTATAAGAATATAACAAGGACAGATGAGCAGATGAACATAACTTCAGAATTGGCCAGATTATAACAGAGTTCCAATAAATATAAGCAATAAAGTAGAATATCTGAATTATCAAAATAACCAAGCAACAAATCATCAGAATAACAGAATTAACAGATTTAACAGAGTTTGCAGAATAACAGATATAGCAGAATAACAGAATATAACAGATGTACAGACTTTGGTGCAATGCCACACCCAGAATTCCCATGGTTTACAGAATTGGACTTCCGTCCTACCTGGCACTGAAAAGTCGCGGACCTAGAGCCCTTTAATATTTCAGAATCAGATATGGCCAAATATAGAGTCAAAGGGTTATGTTCTCGAAGAAGATTCCAAAGGAGTAGAGTGTCATGACTAACGGAAAACCAAAGTAACATGGATCAGATCCATGGTTTTTAAGGTACAACCAGCTCAGCTGCCTTGAGGTAATCCAAGGCTAGCGGAGACTTACGGAGGTCTCAATGACTAACTTGTCAGTCCGAAGGAACGGAATGTCCAACGGAGGACTCGTATGTCACCGAGAGTTGAGGTGTATGCGTGAACCAATCATGCTATAGAGACTCCATCTACAGACGTGAGATGAGAGCGCCAAAAGACCCGCGGTATGGGTCAAAGACGGAAGTAAACGGTGAGAACATGAATACGTTAATTATAGAATTCATGTCCATCCAATTCTATAATTAACTATAAACTTATAGTATTTGTCACCCGTGGGTGGCGTCATTTATTAATTAGCATCCTCTTGGGAAACATTAATTTTTATGATTTTTAAGTCAATTTATTTAACAAGAATTCACATTTATATCTATTTAATTGAATAAATTCAAAAACAAACATTAAAAGGCACATTGATATATTTAAAATAATTTAAGGAAAAAGAATATATGATAATTAGGAGAAAAATACAAGGATTCCAAATATATATTTTTCATATTTTTCTGTTACATATTCTAATTAATATGAATTTTCAAAGATACACGTACAAGATATATATATATATACTTATATATATATATATATATATATATATATATATATATGTATATATATATATATATATATAATCTGACGCCTGGAACTATAGGCGTCAATTTGTTTTTTTTTAACGACTTGTTTTGGGTCGTTATTTCAAAAATTTACATTTTTAAATCTCCCGTTTCTATACTTAACGATGTCGGAATCTAGCTTATAATATACCGAAATGACCGGCTCGAAAAACTCTACCTAACCATGTGTTCAAAATAATTTTTCGATGAGAGACGGGGGATCTTGCGATAGAGGGCACGAAAAATGATGCAACCACTTTCACTACCTCGGTCTCCACCCCAATAGTACACCCATAAATTTTCATGGCTAAAGGATACTTCTATACCTATAAACAACTAAAACTCATATCTAACATATTTTCTATTGACGACTGCTCGTTGATAATCTTTTTGAATTTCAATAAATGACGACTGGCTTTAGGTCACTATTTTAATGAGACGCGTCCATTTCAGGGGCGTCTTATATCAAAGACACGGTAAAGACAATGTCGTGATTTCAAATATCCAGAGAACTTATTTTACACAATTTTACCGTTATCTTCACACAATTTGACGCCTCTGACACCGGGCGTCCATTTAAATCAACGACACGGACAGAGTCATCTTTTATTCTATCGAGAAATATAATAGTAATCCAATTATATATTCATGCCTTGATTATCTTATCAGGATTTACGGTTATTGAATTTTAATGATACGGGATTATCAAATAAATTGACGCCTATATGGACGGGCGTTAATTAAATAGCGACTTAAGAGGGGTCGTCTTAAAAAAAACGCGCCTTAATAGAAGGCGTCTTTTACTATAACTTAATAGAAACACATGGCCTATATGCATGCTCTCGACAGGAATACAGGATAATTTCTATCAAGAAGATAGAAGATATGAACTTGATTAAAAGCATGCTATTATGATATCACCTTTATTAATTTGTTCAGCCCTCAGAGAGAATACCTACCTGTTTGCTTGTTGCTGAGTTGCAAATACGATGCTCTGTTATGAACAGAGCAATGAGATAACCCCTCTGATGCCGGAAGTAGAAAGGAAGAAGATGGCTGACCGCAACAAGAAGACAACGCCAAATATAATAAGAATAAGACGAACAGGAAGTTAACGTAGATCTTCCTGTAACCGGAGCAGCGCGCAGGAAGAGACTTTTGAGAAGAGGAAGCCTCGCACCAACAGCTCCGCCAAGGAAGAATAAAAGAAACCCTTGTTCACCGAGTAGTACTGTCGGCGCAAGAATAACAGGAAGTCGAAGAAGAACCAGGAAGAAAAATTCACAGCAGTAGGATGAACACCGGAGAAACACCGGAGAAGAGTACTAGCCGGTGTTTGGTGGAGAAGGGTGGGTATTTATAGGGAAGTAGGGAAACTACCGGGGCTGGAGTCCTAATATGGGAACTATGTTTCCCACGTACTAATCCAACTGGGATGAGAATTTCCTCGGCAAAACCCTTCCAAAACCTAAGCCGCCACCGTACAACCCTAATATTCCACGCATGTTCAACTTAACGTGGGTTTTGGGTATTAAAAGTCCATTGTCTATATTTAGTTATATTTCTCCTAAGCCCATCCCATTCTTAAACCATAGGGAGCCCAAAAACGTGAGTAATTAGGTTGGGTTTTTACTGCAGGGGTTTTGGATTTTATTTGGGTAACATGTAAATGGACTCTTGGTGTTGGATTTTAGTTAATTGTTTCCACACATATTTATATATGTGGTTGTCTTTGAGAATTATATTCATAACTTTCAGCCCATTCGTCATATATGAGTTGAAATATTTTGGTTAAGGTTTTATAATTATACATTTACCTAAATGGGCTATCTTTATTGCGGTGCATTTATTTTTGGGTTATTCAAATATTATAAGTATTAAGGCCCATTAAGCGTATAACTAAATATTTTTATGCCAATTTTAATTTATTTAAAGAATTTTATTATCAGGGGTGCTACATAACCCATATTCCATCATGTCCTCCTCTAGATTTGGACAGACCCATAATGAAGTCCATACCGATATCCTCCCACTTCCACTTGGGAATTTCAAAAGGATGTAGCTTACCGGCTGGCTTTTGGTGTTCTGCCTTGACCTGTTGACAAGTAAGACAGCGAGACACAAAGTCTGCTATTTCTCTTGTCATATCGGGCCACCAAAAGGTCCTTTTTAAATCTTGGTATATTTTGGTAGATCTAGGATGAATCGTGTATCTTGATCTGTGAGCTTCATCTAAGATCTTCTTCTTTTGTTCTGGACAATCTGAGATGCAAGTTCTATATCTGAATAACAACCTTCCATCTGATGCTAATTTGAAATCAGATTCCTCTTCTATCTTTCCCTTGATTTCCACTGATACCGGGTCATTATCTTGCAGTGCTTGTATCTCTGAGAGTAGATATGGCTTTATGCTCATTGGAGATAGTGTAACACACTTACTCTCCTTGTCCATACTTATATTAAGTCTAGTGAACTGTTCTAGCAACTTTCACTCGTGAATCATACAATTGGCTAATATTACTCTTGGCTTGCGACTGAGGGCATCAGCTACAGGATTACCCTTTCCAAGATGATATTCTATTCTGAAGTCGAAGTCCTTGAGATATTCTAGCCAACGTCTTTGCCTCATATTCAATTCCTTCTGAGAGAAAAGCTACTTGAGACTCTTGTGATCGGAGTATACAGTGAACTGTACTCCGTATAAGTAATGTCTCCAGATCTTCAATGCAAACACTACCGCAGCCAATTCTAGATCGTGTACTGGGTAGTTCTCTTCATGCTTCTTTAGCTGTCAAGATGAGTAAGCTATAACTTTCCCTTGTTGCATTAAAACACATCCGAGGCCAATGCCAGATGCATCAGTGTATACCTCGAATTTCTCGCCTTCAATTGGTAAAGCTAAAATCGGGGCAGTAGTTAGGTGATCCTTGAGGGCTTGGAAACATCTCTCACATTCCTCGCTCCATTCATAACGGATCTCCTTGCGAGTTAGTCTAGTGAGTGGTACGGCGATCTTGGAGAAATCCTTGATGAATCACCGGTAATAGCCCACAAGACCCAAGAAACTACGGATCTCGCTAGCATTGGTCGGTCTTTCCCAATACCTTATAGCTTCAACCTTTGATGGATCTACGGATAAACCGTCCTTTGATATCACATGTCCTAGGAAGGATACTTCTTCCAACCAGAATTCACATTTACTGAGCTTCGCATATAGCTGATTCATCCTCAATATTTGTAATGCAAACCTCAAATTCTCCTCATGCTCTTCCCTGGTCTTTGAATAGATCAATATATCATCAATGAAAACCACTATGAATTGATCTAGATGACGCCTGAATATACTATTCATCAACAACATAAAGGCAGCAGGGGCATTCGTTAGTCCAAAAGACATAACCACAAATTCATAGTGCCCATACCTGCTCCTGAATGTGGTCTTATGAATGTCCTCATCTTTGATTCTCAGTTGGTGATATATTGACCTGAGATCGATCTTCGAGAAATATTTGGATCCAGATATTTGATCGAATAACTCATCGATTCTCGACAGTGGATACTTGTTCTTGATAGTGAGATGATTAAACTGTCGATAGTCGATACATAACCTCATGGATCCATCCTTTTTCTTCACAAATAGTACAGGTGCTCCCCATGGGGAAGTACTCGGCCTAATAAATCCTTTCTTAAGAACTTCCATCAATTGTTCTTTTAACTCCTTGAGTTCAGCAGGGGACATCCTATATGGTGTCTTAGAAACTGGACCAGCACTAGGGACCAAGTCGATGGTGAAGGCCACTTCTCTTTGTGGGGATAGTCCAGGTAAATCTTTCGAAAACACGTCCGGAAATTCTTGTACAACTAGAATGTCTCCTAGCTTAGTTTCCTTAGTTTCCTTAATGGTGACAAAAGTAAGGAAAGATACACATCCTTTCCTTATTAGCTTGCTGGCTCGAAGAGCCGATATAAGAGTTGACTTGTTCTGACTCTTAGGACTAGTATAAACTAGTTCCGGAAACTCCTTGAAAGTAACCTTGCTGTTACGTTAATCAATAGTTGCTTGATATTTGGATAACCAATCTGATCCTAATATGATATCATGGTCCTTCATGTCTAGGCATATTAGGTCGATAGGTAAATTTTTTCCTTCTACCAGGACTTCGCAGTTTTGGTAATGGTGAACAATATCGGCTTCATTTCCAAGAGGAGTTGAGATAACTAATTTTATCCACTCCGATTCCATAGGTAATGGGTCAGCAAACTTCTTGGAAATAAATGAGTGCGATGCACCAGTATCAAATAAGACATATGCAGACTTGGAACAAACTTGCAGTGTACCTTCCACTAGTCCGCCTTCATCTTGTTATGTCTCCTTAATAGCTTGGAAGCGTGCATTCTTCGTTACCGGGCGTTTCCCATCACCGGCTTGATCATTGAGCAACGGGCAGTCGGGAATCCGATGATCACGGCTCCCACAATGGAGACAAGCTCCAAGTTTCCTCCAACATTCTTCAGCCTTATGTCCGGCCTTGTCACAGTGTTTACACACCACTTTAGAAGGGGGGTGGTAATGGAGAAAGGTTTGGTCTTCTTGAACTTTTGCTCTTGGGAGGGAGTTCCTCCATTATTTGGCCTCTTCTTGTTAAAATTGGGTTTGAAGGATCCAGAACTAGTGACCTGTTCCTTCTTATCTTTCCTACGAATCCTATCAGATAGTTCCGTGACATCTTCTAATAACTAGGCTTGTCGTACCATCTACGAATAGACTTGTATGTCCATCGGGGCCAGCTATGTGATATATTGGGGCCTGAGTCCATTAAGAAATCTTCTAGCTTTCATCTTCTCGGTATTGACTAGATGTTTCGCATACCGAGACAACCTAGAAAATTGTGCCTCGTATTCTGCTACCGACAAGAATCGTTACTTAAGAGCGGCGAACTCGGCAGCTTTCTTCTCTTGAATTCGGTCTGAGAAATACTTAGTGTTGAAATGTTCAACAAAATCCTCCCAAGTAACTTGGCCTTGCTCTAAGGTGGCTTCTACTGACTCCCACAAGCACCGTGCGTCTCTTTCCAATTGAAATGTGGCTAACAGAACTTTCTCTTGGTCCGTGCATTGCATAACTCTGAAGATACGTTCAGTCTCTCAGATCCAGTGCTCGGCGTCATCCGGATCAGTGGATCCCATGAACTTAGGAGGGTTCATGTTCTTGAAACTTTGGTGGAGATTTCTCACTCCACGGTGTGCACCTCCTAGTGCTACTTGTTGAAGTGCATGTGTCTTGCCTTGCAGAGTGCGTTGCATATTATGCCACTGAGCATGTTCGGCAGCCATTGTCCTATAAGGATTTTAGATAACTAATTAATATAAGATTCGACCAAGAATTGAGTATCTAGATTACCTTAACCCATGGTTCTACCCAATCTCACCGGTTAGAGGTTTAAACCTATCCCTAGGACTTGGGTTTCCTAGGAATTGAATATCCTAGGCTCTGATACCCCAAAAACTTTCACGACCCGAGCGCGGAAGGAACCCGGAGATGCGTGATGAGTTTATATCAATCATGTCAATCAGAGCGTTAGTGTATTCAACACAAAGACAGAGCACACAACAGTAAAATAACACAGTCCTTTATTTCATCAAAACCTTCAAAGTACTTCTATTACAATCCTCTTAATGAGAATACTGGGACTCAGATAAAGTAAAAATACAACGGAAGACTCAAGAAAATAGAAAGTATAAGACTAGTAGACGCTTGGATAGTTGGAGTAGCTCTAATCTCATCACTTTTGACTTTCCCCATCCGAAAGAGTTTCGTCCCCGGACTTACCTAAAAAATATGAGAAAAATACTATGTGAGCGTACGCTCAGTAGGGATTATATCTCAAGAGCTAGCATGCTATAAGTAGATTACATGTTACATGAAATGCAATAAGCTATACATGCTCACATAGAACGACAATAGAGAATATATAACAAGAGAATAGAGAATGTATATCAAATGATAGTGAGTGAACTAGCAAGTCTTTGAAGAACTCATGTTAAGATAGCAAGATAATCAAGCACATATATCTATCATGTCAAGTGATCATGTCATGGCAAGAGTTGGCTATCATGTTTCAAGCAAGTACAATAAATACCCTTTCCGGGTCACGCAAGTCATGTCATGTCAAGTCAAGCCAAGTACGAGATTTGTGGAATATCTATCAAGCTAGTCATGCACATCGGTACAATGCCATACCATGATCATTACAACTCCCATGGGCACTAGTACTTTTAGGTGCTCGTCCCAGGACCAGATCGGGCCCTATATGCGCAGGCATTGATCATGTCACGCCCCGAGCCTTTATTACAGCGGAAGACTCGCTCGAGAAACGTGAACAGCCGGCATGGTAAGCC